>PVHP010008727.1:0-52462 GCA_004024765.1 Zapus hudsonius
CCAGGACCTCTGGCTTCACTTTAGAGGGCCAAGGACATGGCTGGAGGCTCTTCAGATCCACTTCCTGATGCCCCAGGCTTCAGCCAGGCCTGCTCATGCTGGTGTTTCCAGAGGAGTGAAGGTGGGAGGTGACAAGGATGGAAGGCTGACTTTAGCTCTGTTTGGGTGACTTCTTGAATCATCCTTGAAGACAAGGTGACTAGGTGACGAGAATTCATCAAGCTTACTCCTTTCAAAAGATCCTGAGAGCTGGGAGATAGCTTAGCCAATAAAGAGCTTGTCTCATAAGCATGAGGACCTGAGTTCAAGCCCTAGAACCCACATGTAAAAAAGCCTGGTATGGTGCCATGTTCTTATAATCCCAACAGTGGGAAGGCAGACACAGGTAGGTCCCCAGGGCTTCCTGGCAGTCAGTCTAGCCTACTTGGCAGTTCCAAGCCAGTGAGTGACCCTGGCTCAGAAAAGGTGGACAGGCCCTGAGGAATGACACCAAGGTTATCCTCTGGCCTCTGCGCACACATACACATAAATACACACAAAGGTCACTCTGATGGCAGATGTGGTAGTACATGTCTGTGCTCCCAGCACTGGGGACCCAGAGGCAGGAAGCTTGTTAGTTAGAGGCTAGCCTGAGCTATACAGGGAGTTCAGCTTTAGGTACACAGTGAGACTTTTTCTCCAAATCTCCAGGGCTAGGTTGGGTGTAGCTAAGTGGTAGGGCACTCGCCTAGCATGTGCCTTTCCCAGCACCACAAAAACTAAAAAAAAAAAAAATTAAAAATCAGTGAATAAAAGAGTTTATTCAAATATAAGGGGAAAGTATGATGATGAAACTATCGGTTTTCCAAACCTTAGAGAATGTGCTTCCCCATCTGTTACAGGCTTATTATAGTTCTGGGGTCATGACCTTATGGGCTCTCTGAAGAAAGAATTTATGGCATGGGCTCTGGGCATTCAGGTCCTGGTCAATCCTAGAAACACCATTTGCTGGGTGCTTAAATGTGTGTACATTGCTTTATATCTTGAGTTGGGCTTCAGTTTCCTCATCTGTACAATGAGTGTCATAGCACCTGAGGTTCAGCTCGGAACTGTTCCCAGGAAGACATGCCCCTCATGTCTGCATCAGACCTTGGTAATAGTAGGACCTCTGACCCCAACTTCCCCAGGTCTCTGTTCTTCCTGCCCTTCTCTGATTTCTGTTCATGGCTGCCTGTACTCCAAACAGTGTACAAAATACCATCCACTCCTGATCGCCAAGTTCATCCTCGGGCCAGAAATTGTTCAATGGCAACACTGGATGAAACCATCAATTCAAGCTGCCAGAGCACTGGATCCCTGTGGAATGGTGATTCCTGAGTGTGTCCCAAATAACAACTAAGGCCTGCTGACACTTTTAGAGAAAATGGGTGTGCTAGGGTCTCCTGCTGCTGCAAACAAACCCCACACGCATGCACCATCTGCATTTATACCATTTACATCTGGTTTCACATGGGTATTGGGGAATTAAACCTGAGCCATCAGGCTTTGCAAGCAAGCACCTTTAACCATGGAGCCATTACTCCAGCCCACCTGCAGACATTCCTTAGAAGAGCTTAAATATATGCTATGTTCTCATCAATTTGGGAACTAGCTTTGTTGTCTCTAATTTCCCCCTTATTTGACATGATGACATTTTGGTATCTGTGGTCTTTTTTCAATGCTTTTGCCTTTAAATCTTCTCACTTCAATCTCCAAATATTTTCACTTTCCTAGATGTGGAAGTGGGGGTCAGAGAGGTTAAGTGGCTTGCCTTCAGCTGACTAGCAGCAAAACCAGCACGTGCACACACACACCAGGGCTTCTTGCTGTTGCCAAACGTCACCAGATGCTTGCAGCACTTTTGCATTCTGGAATACAAGGCTTTGCAAGCAAGAGGTTTTAACTCTTGAGCCATCTTTCCAGCCCCACTTGTTTTATAAGATCTCACATAGTTCAGTCTGGCTTCAAACTATGTAGCTAAGGCTGCCCTTGAACATTTGGTCTTCTTCCCTCTATCTCCCGAGTGCTGGGATTAGAGGCAGATGCCTGGCTGCCTGGCTGTGAGTTTATATCTCTATAACACATGTGGGTACTGGTTATTGCAGCACTTACCTTCACTGGTGAGACAAAACAGCTCATGAAAAGAAAGGGTTTACTTCAGTTTACACTTTCAAGAGCAAGTTTCATGATGACGGGGAAAGCATGGCAGGCCTGGGCAGGAAGCCTGGGTCACATCTCCACAGCAGCATAAAGAAACAGTCAAAGTATTGGACATAGAGTTGTATCATCCCAAAGGCTCCACAACTTACCAAACTGCCACTGGCTGGGGACATAAGAGCCTTTCATGGGGAATGTTTCCTTCAAGTCACCTGTGATAGTTAAGTTTTGTAGTCAACTTGACCTGTTAGCAATCCATAGGCATCTTGGATGCTGTGTAGCAGATTTCCTCTGAATTGCAGAGAGAATGGAGGCTCATGGGATTCAGGAAGTCATGTTAGCTAGAAACTAAGTTTCCTTCCTGGGAGGGGAATACAGGAAGGAAATTCCAGAGACTCAAGAAGTCAATAGGTCTGGGATAAGGTTGCAAGACCCCACCCTAAAGCTATATTAAAGGAGAAGAAAATCTCTGTATTTCTCCTGCCTGTTTGCTGGGGTGTGTGTATTGTGTTGGTGATGGGTTTGGACCTGTGAAAGAGGGCCAGCCTCTTTCTCCATTATGGAACTTCTCCTGTATCTGTAATTTCAATAAATCCCTTCCTCCCATTTTTTTGTTTTGGACCTGTGAAAGAGGGCCAGCCTCTTTCTCCATTATGGAACTTCTCCTGTATCTGTAATTTCAATAAATCCCTTCCTCCCATAACTGTGCCTGGTTTGGAGGCTCATCCCAGTGGTGTGTGGCTGATTACAATGCTGCCACATGTACCATATTGGATGGGGCAACTCTAGAGGTGAGAAGGAACAGTCTCCAGACCAAGTGAGTTCAAACCTCATTTGGTAGATCGCTTTGATAACAACCAAGGCAATCCTAATAACTGACTTCCTGAGATTCCTTTGCTCAAACTATTTCCTCTCCTCCCTAGCAATGCCTGACCTATTCTTCTAATCTCAGTTCAGGAAAATTTGCAGCCCTACGTTCCTAACAAATGACGGGAAGGATTCTCTCCTGGAACCCTCATGTTCCTCTTTTGCCTTCAGCTTATGGAAAAGGCTTTCTGCACCAAGCCTCTGGTAAACACATAGTCGAGGGAGGTGACAGTTTTATTGCAGGAGATAGTTGTGTCAGGGGACTTAGGGGATGGCTTAAGAAAGATTGTGTAGTGCAAGAAAGGGGTGATATGCTATTTGACCTCTGAATGCATTACAAACCTTAGTGACACATGGATGGGACAGGGAAACAAATCCCACATTCCTGAGGAAAAGCAACCCTCACACTGGGAATAGATGGGAACTTTTTCAACTAAATAAAGGGCATCTATTAAAAGCCCAGAGCTGGTGCTGGGAAAATGGCACAGTTGGTAAGGTGCTTGCCACCTAAGAATGAAGACTTGAGTTCTGATTCCCAGCTCCCATGCCAAAGCCAGGAGCATGCCTGTCATCCCAGTTTGGGGGAAGCAGAGACAGAGGGTCCTTGGAGCTGCTGGCCAGCTAGTGTGGCCAATTGTGAGCTCTAGTAAGAGACCTATGCACACATGTGCATACACAGGCAAGGACAAAAAGCTAAATCACAGTTAATGGTGAAAGACTGAATGTGTCTCCACTAAGACCAAGAGAAAGGAAAGGATACCTGCTACTGCACTTCCACTTAACATCGTGTCAGAACATTCTAGCTAGGGAGATTAAGCAAGTACAAGAAGGACAGGTAATCAATTTGGAAAGAAGTCATCACTTTTTTCTTCTTGTGTATATTCATGTGTATGAGTGTCTGCATGTTCATGTGTGTACGTGTTCATGCATATGTGTGCATGTTCATGTCTTCATGCTTGTGTGTGCATGTTCATGTGTGTGCATACATGTTTGTGTGTGCATGTTCATATGCCTGCATGCTCATGTGTGTGCACGTGTGTATGTGTGTGCACATGTTCATGGATGTGTGTGTGTCCACATGTACATGCATAGATCCTCATGTGTGTACATGTTCATGTGTGTGCATACATGTGTGTGCATACATGTTTGTGCGTGCATGTTCACATGTGCTCATGTTCAAGGATGTGTGTGTTCACATGTATGTGCATGTGTGTTCAGGTGTGTGTACATGTTAATATGTTTTCATGCACACATACATGTTTGTGTGTGCATGTTCACAGATGTGTGCATGTTCATGTGTGTACATGTTTGTGTGTGTCCACTAGTGCACATGCATGTTCATACGTGTGTTCACGTGTTCATGCATACACACAGGCATGCTCACGTGTGTGCACATGTTCATGTGAGTTCATGTGTATGCTCACATTCATGTATGTGTGTTCATGTGTGTGCATGCATGTTCATGTGTGTTCATGTGTACATGTTCATGTGTGTGACTGCTCATGCACGTGTGTTCACATGTATATGTTCATATGTGTGCATGTTCATACATGTCTGTGTGTGCACATTCATGCATGTGTATTCGTGTGTGTGTCCATGTGTGTGCATGTTCATGAATGTGTGTGCATATGCATGTGTGCATGTTCATATGTGTGCACGCCCCATGTGCACTTGCATGCTCATACATGTCTGTATGTGTGTGTTCATGCATGTACATGCTCATGTGTGTGTCCATTTCTGTGAGTGCTCATGTGTGTGCATGTTCATGTATGTGTGTGCATGTTCATGAGTGCACACTTGTGTGTGCATGCATGTTCATGCATGCCTATGTGTGCATGTTCATGCGTGTGTCCATGTGTGTGAGTGCTCATGTGTGTGCATGTTCATGTATGTGTGCACACTCGGTGTGCATGCATGTTCATGCATGTCTGTGTGCGCATGTTCATGTGTGTGTGTTACAGTATGTGTATGGAGGTCAGAGGACAACTATCAGGTGGTAGTCCTTGTCATCCGTCTCGTTTGAGGCAAGGTTTCTCACTCCTTCTTGTTGATGACAGGCTACCTGGTCCATGGACTGTCTCCACTTCCCATCGTGCCTTCAGCGTGCTGGTGCTGGCATTATAGAATCCTACTATGGCTTCTGGGTTTTACTGAGGTCTGGGGGCATGAACCCAGGCATTCAGGTACTACTGAGCCATCTCTATAGCCCTCCAGTTGACATAGTTTTGTACTTTAACATTCAAAAGAATCACCAACCAGGCCTGGTGGCACACGCCTTTAATCCCAGCACTCAGGAGGCAGAAGTAGGAAGATCACTATGAATGAGAGGCCAGCCTGGAACTACAGAGTGAGTTCCAGGTGGGCCTGGGCTAGGGTGAGATCCTACCTCAAAAACAAACAAACAGATGTGAACTATTATACATATTCAGCAAAGTGCAAGATACAAGAGCAATACCTGGAAACCAGCTATATCTCTTCTATGTGTTGGTAAGGAGAAAACTGAAGGTTAAAGTAAGAAAACCTCAGGGCTGAGGAGGAGGTTCAGTCCTTACCAGTTCTCATTGCTTAAGCATGAGGGCTTGGGAAGGCCTGGAAGGGTCAGAAACCACCTGAATTTGGCTCCCTAGAATCCACATAAAAAGCTTGATATGGTCATGCATGTCTGTAACACGGGGTGGGAGGGGCAGAGAATGGAGAATTACTCAGGTTTGCTAACAAAAAAATGTCAGCTCTAGGTCAAGGGAGAGACCTGTCTCAAGGAAGTATGCAGATGGTCAACAGAGATGGGTACCCAAAATTCTTCTCATACACAGAGAGAGAGAGAGAGACAGAGAGAGACAGAGACAGAGACAGACACACACATGTGTATATACCACACAATATACTACATCACACATACTATGTACACATGCACATAAGAAAATCCCCTTAATTTAAAACAGTAGCCAAAGCAATAAAATATTTAGGAATAAAATTTAACCAAAGAAGCACAAGGTTTTTATACAGATCACTGCTGAAATCCATTAAAGAAGACCTACACACATGAAAAGACATCGCATGCTCATGGACTGACAGACTCCACCTTGTCAGGACGGCAAGACTCTACGAGCTGATCTATAGACCCAATGCTGTTGTGACAAAACACCAACTGACTTCAAAATTAACAAAGTGATTCTAGAATATGGAAATTCAGTGTGCCCAGAATAGTCAAAACAATGTACAAGGAAAGAACAGATTTGGAGAACTTATATTCCTGAGTTCAAAGATTGCTACAAACCATGGAACCTGCATGCGGACGGGTGTATGCAGCACTGGTCTAGAACGGAAATCCTCATGTCCATGAGTGTGTTAGTCAGATTTGCATTGCCGTGACAAATAACTAAGAGAAACAGTTTAAAAGGAAAGATCCTGGCTTCAGGTGTGAGGAGAGGCAGAATATCCTAGCAGCAAGAGCACAAGTCGGGTTGCTTACCTCAAGGCAGCTAGAAACTCAGGGGCGGACAGGGAAGATGAAGGGACAAGACATGTCCTTCACAGATGTGTGCCCTGTGAGGGTTTCGGACAGCACCTAGAAACATCTAGGAAACGAGCCTTGGGCGTGCCTGTGAGGCGCCATCTAAACTGCCCTCTGAACACTTATGTCTATGCCCAAATGCTAGTGCTCCTCTCACTTTGGGTTAGAGAAGCTTCTCTTTTCAGATGGCGGTGAGCACCGGGGGTCCTGAAGCACTGAGAAGAATCGACAGTGGAGTGTTCAGCACTAAGTGAGACCTATCACACCTTCCAAGGCTCAGGCCCATGACATCAAAATAGAAGAGGGACTAACTGGAAAGAAGGAGGGGTTCCGTGGAGGAAGGCAGAGGAGGGGGGCAACAGAGTGGTGGGAGATACATGGTCAGGGCATCTGCATGGAGGTTGTCCGCAGAAATGTTAATAAAAAAAAGTAGAGGTGGGGAAAAAAGAGAAAGTGAGCTGAGCACAAGCACTCACTGCTCTCTTCTCGATGGTGGATCCCACCTAACCAGCTTGGCTCATGCTCCCGCCACCACGCCCTCCTGTCATGGCCAAGGACCCAATAAAACCTTCCTTCCTTCCATTGCTTCTGGGCTGGCAGCTGGCCCCAGCAAAGAGAAAGTAACTAATACATCCACATGGATGCACTTCCCCCAAGCAGGCCCCACTTTCTAACACTTCTACTACTTCCTGATGATGTCATCCAGTTATGAATCTATCAGCAGGTAAAGGCAGAGTCATTAGTATCCAATGGTAGCTTTATTCACTACAGCCATAAAAACACACCCATCAGATGATAAATGAATTAAAACGATGTGGTATATCAGTGCCGTGGAATATTATTCAATAACGAAGCATGATGTAAGCGATCACACAGAAAGAACATTTTCCGAAGTGACAGAGGTCAGAGACGAAGGGCTCCCTGATTCCATTTATAAATGGAATTCTATATGTAAGATTCCACATGGGGGATGTCTTGAGCAGGCAAACCAATAGAGACAGAAAGGAAGTGAGTGGTTCCCAAGGTCTGCGGGGGATGGAAAGATGGGAGGACAGTGGCTGAGGGACGGTGCAAACGTGCTGGAAGCGACTGTGCTGGTGTAGGTGCAAACTAAAACCCACTGAGCTCTGTATTTTAAATCGGTGTCCTGGGTGGTATCTCAATTAAGCTGTTTTTAGAAAGCATGGCAGGGCAGGGAGATGGCACCATGGACAAAGCACTTGCCAGGAGAGTCTCTGGACCTGAGTTCAAATCCCAAAAGCCCACTTAAAGCTGGCTGCTGTAGCACCACCCGTAATCCCAGTGCTCTTATGACAAGATGGGCAGCAGAGACTGGAGCATCCCCAGAAGCCTGAGGGCAGCCGGCCCGGCAGCAGTGCACAGCAAAGAGACCCTGTTGCAACAAGGTGGAAGGAGAGGTCAGGCACCCCAGGCTGCTCTCTGACCTCCACATATGCAGTGGCACATGCACACACACACACACACACACACACACACACACACACACACACACACACACACGATGTCATGCCATGTGTGGTGACATACATCTTTGGTCCCAGTCTTGAGAGGCTGAGGTAGGAGAATCACCATGAACCTGGGGGGCTACAGAGTGAGCTCCAGGTTAACCTGGGCTAGAGTGAGATCCTGCCTTCAAAATAAATAAATAAAGCAAGCAGAGGCATGTGCAGACCTAGGACACAACGCTGTTGTAGGAACAAATACCTGCACAGTGGAGGCATCCAGAGAGGCATGCAAGAATAAGAATGCAGGCTCAGGACGGGAGGTGCATGCTGGGAGACTCGGAGTGGAGGGACGTTTAATTCTTAACCTTGATGGTGGAACTCGCTATTCTTGCTCTCATTCCACATTTACGTTCGCAGGAATTCCTTGATTCCTCCTTGAGTTTTGTGGTGCTGGATGGGATCCAGGGCTTTGTGCACGTGAGGCACGTGTTCTATCACACAGTCATGTCTCCAGCCACTGCTTACTTGAAATTCATTGTGAAGAATTCCCATGGCCATTTCCCAGACGTTTAGGAAGCCAGGCGTGTTTCTGTGATACATCGACGTAGGAGATCAGCCCAGGGAGGTGCTGGATGGGATGAATTGGTCCCTTCGGGTTCCCACACTCAAAAACAGTTGCCTGAATAAAACCCAGTGATCCCTGGTACCATCTCCAGAGCATCCTTAGCCCTTGCTTCTGTGTTGCAGCCAAAGCTTTGTAGTTTGAATCCCCATTCTGCATCTGTTCACATGGTGGCTTCTTGTGAATGACTTAGTACTCTGGCCTTTACTTTCCCACCTATTAAATGGGAATAATATGACCAACCCTCTCAAAGTTGGTGATGACTGAATGCTAAATCTTTGCGAGGTGCTTGGCTTCCCATCTGCTGGTGATGATGCTTAGAGGAGTACCCCTTACCTCCCTGCCCCTGCTGGGAGATCCAGGGTGTGCTAAAATCTGGGTGGTGTGTTGCATCAGTTCCATCGTTCAGCACTTGCAGAGCAGAACTGACGTTTGGAACCCAATTTTCCTCCTCTCTTCTCCTGTTCCTCTTCCCTTCCTTAATTACTTTGGAAGCAAAGGGAACAAAAGACCTCCACAGAGAGGACTCTGTAGCACTCTTACAAAGAAACATAAATAAAGTAACTGTCATTCTCCACCACAGGGTTTGTATTCTTAGCTGTTGTTCATTCACTGCTGGGAGGCTCCCATAAGCATCGGGATGTGATGGTGGGGGCGGCTGTATACATGGGACCTTCACCCATACAGCCCTGTAGATGCTGTGCCCAAGGCCTTGGTAGTAAGATCCAGGCACACATCAGTAATCTCTGCCAGTGGCAGCCCAGCAATTGAGGGAGAACCGAGCCTCAGAAACGGGGCCTGAGCCAGGGGTTTGAAGGACTCGGGGTCTGTGAAGCAACTGAGCAGGGATGTCGGAGTCATCCCTTGCAGGGCATGCTTCCTCCAAAGCTTTCTCTGCATGTCGGAACCTGCACCGAACCCTCAGCATTTGGCCATCCTTTCCTTCCTTCTGGGACTTGGCCGGTTTGTTTTGGGAGGGCTGAGGTCTCTGTACCTGATTTGGGTCTCACACCATCAAAAATTTTGGGGCTAAGGGGGAGCGAGAGCAGGTAGAGCCCCTCAGGGCCAGTGGGCTCTGGGAAGAGCCCAGGCAAGAACGTCCCCCAAAGGCGCTGCTAGTAGGTCAGAGCTCAAGCCTGGTTTATGTCATTCACCACTGCCCTGCAGTCGCCTCACTGTGGTGCATCATTTTAACTGATCTCCGTGGTCCTTTGGGATCCCTTGTGGGATCTTTTTGGGATACCTTTGGGAACCCGCATCTATCCAGTGACTGGTCCTCCTTATAAATTTGTGGTCTTTCTGGCAGGATGGAGGAGGATGGGTGTTTTTAGGAACTAATTGATTTGTCTGGCATCCAGCTGAGTCACTCTCCTATCCACCTGAGGGTCCTGCAGAAATCAGGGCTCAGGACTGCCTCGAGCTTTTCTCGACTGCCTCCCTCGCACCATCTTTCACTTTGCTGCCAAAGTCATCTACCTGACCCTTCCATGGACAATGCAAGCTGCCCTTGCGTATTCTCCTTGGCCGGATGCCCACAGAGAGCTATCTGCTTGGCCTGCATGGATTTCTGAAACTCACACCTTGTTCCTGCATAACAGCGGCCATGAGCTTCTTCCCTCATCGCAGGGCCTGGTGCCTGCATGCTTGTGGGTTTGCCCTCTATCTTTCTGGCAGAGGTTTGTAGCAAAGTAGGGAATGAAGGAGGGAGGAAAGAAGAAAGATGGAGGATGGGTGAATGGCAGATGGATGGATAGGTGGGTGTATGACTGGATGGATGGGTAGGTAGATGAATATATAGACAGATGGATGAAAAGGAGGAAAAGGGAAGAAGGGAAGGAAGAAAGGAAGGAAGAAAGAAAGGAAGGGAGAAGGAAGGAAGGAAGGCTGCAGCTCTGTTGGGAGAGTCAGAGGAGCTCCAGCAATGGTGGCTCCTGCAAGGGCTTTGTGTGCATGTCCTGAGCAGGATGACAGGTGCCTCCGTGGTGACAGGAGCGCCCACCACTGCACAGCAGCGGCCCTCAGAGCTGTTCCCTGATCTGCACTGTGAGCATGTGGGGGCGGAGGGTGGAGAGAGACAAAGCCAGCAGGAGCAGAGGGAAGTGGAATGGGGCAGAGGCGTGCTGCTTAGCAACCCCAGATGAAAATTTAGAGAAGTGACAGGACCATTTTGCCCAGTGCTTCAATGGGAGGATTAAAAAGAAAGAAAAGGGGAAAGGGGGAATCCTTCTCTTCCGCCTACTTGCTGATCTTGTGGCGGTTAGAGGACGGCTGGTGAGCACTCATGGGGCTCTTCTGGAGGTGGGTTTCATGGTTGAGGGAGCCTGGATCTCGAGAGCTTGCGGTGGGGGCACATTCTCAAGGCCCCCCTAGGGGAAAGAAGGGAGCTCTTCAGCAGACACACAGACATCACTTGCCCCTTTGTTGTCCTTTTCGGAGCTCCCAAGCAATTCCTCCCAAGGCTCCAACCTCTAGGAAGGGAGGAGATGCCTGGGAACTTCCTCTTTTGCCCCCTGAAAAATGGCCTCAGCCCTTCTCTTTTCTCCCCACTCAGACTCATCTCTTGCTTTTCTTTTTTTATTTTGATTTTCTCTGGCTCTGAACCAAGATCAAAAGAGTAAATTCTTTCCAGCCTTCTCAGAGTAATTCCCAGAGTCTCCCATCAGATCAGAGATGCATACGTAATTACCACAATTATTTTAAAAGACATCTTTGCTTGCTCCCTCGCCCACTTCTTTTCCATCTCTCCTGCAGGATTGAGAAGGAGAGGAGAAGGAAGCTTGGAGAATGGGGTCAGAGGTTGAATAAATCATGTTCTACTAGCCAAAGTGGGACACACACACACACACACACACACACACACACACACACACACACACGCACCCTTCAAGGTACATAAGAGAATTGTGGGTGATGTGGGCAGCATTTACCTGTTGGCATTTGGCCCAACTAAATCACGTAGTGGGAAAGCTGCTTCCTTTCTAATTTGTTTCTAGTCATTTGAATTTCATCAAGTCTCAGGTGGGTACTAGATACATCACTGACACCTCCTGACACATGCTTACCTTCCTCTTAAGGGCAGCTAAGAAAGTCGTCAGGCTTCAAGCCGGCAAACACACCCAGAGACTCATTATGAGAAGGGCTGCTCTGGGCTGTACTTATTTTTTGTGGCGCTTGAAAGAGGCTGGTTATTATGGCCTGTTTCTTCTTAGACAAAAGATAAGTAATGAACAGAGAGGCTTGGGGAAGAGCCCAGATTGTTAGTCCTTGATTAAGAAAGTTGGCTTTTTACCCATCAGGCCCAGGAAAGAATCCTGTTTGAAGTCAGTTGGTCCAATTGGTCAGCAGTTGGCAGTCAGGTGACAGGTCTGGTGTGTATGTGCGTGCATGCGCGTGTGCGTGCTTTTCAGGGCTGGGGATAGGAGCCGAGGCATCACATACTGTAGACAAGCCCTTGGCTTGGCGTCCGAGTGCAGCCCATGCTGCTCCCTGAGATTGCAGAGTTGACCTCCAACGTCCAAGGCAGAGAGGTGGCTGTAGAAGACACGACCTTACCTCCAGCAGCCATAGGCTGCTTCCCTTTACTGATCACTCTCAGATCCGAGGTTTAAGATGGAGGGGCCTGTTATTATCTGGGCCTTCTCACCCCTCCCCCACCCTCGCAGACTGATCCTACTGGAGTGCTGAGGCTGGGTCTCTCTCCTGCTGGCTTTCAACTCAAGATCGCCATCAGGAACCTCTCACAGTCACCTTTGCTGCCACGAGGAGGAAGCCAGGAGAGGAAAATCTGATCCTGATGCTATCATTTCCATCCCTGGGTTCCAGCTGTGCCTAAAGCTAGACTCTACCCCTGGCCGCCTTTGAGTTCCCACCAGGCCAAGAAATTCTCCTTTCATGTAATCCCGTTAGGAGTTTCGGTCACTTGCAGCCGCAAGAATCTTAACTGATGAAACGGCTCAGTGCAAATCCTTGGCCACAGAGACACAACTCAGAGGGCCAGGCAAAGTGGCACACGCCTGTGATCTTAGCACTTAGGAGTGGAGGCAGGAGGATAGGAGTTCAAAGTCACCCTCAGTTACATAGTGAGCTTAAGGCCAGCCTGGACTACATTTTGAAAACCTGTCTTAACATGCAAAAAAAAAAAAAAAACAAACAGGAAGAACTGAGAGTGCATGCTCTCCTGACATGGACAAGGGTCCCTGCACATGAACACTGCATAGGACCGGGACCAGCCATTGTTGTAACAAGAAGCCCCAAAGCTTAGATCATTTACCGGGCACAGGCTGCATTCTGACTAATCTGTGTAACAGATTACCATGTAGATCTGTCTTCATCAGCAATTTTATGCATATGTGTGTGTGGTGTGTGTGTGTAGTATATGTATATGTGGTATGTGTGCATGTTATATGTGTATATGGTGTGTGTGTATGTGTGTGGTATATGTGTGCATAGTATATGTGTGTGTGGTATATGTGTGTGTGGTATATTTGTATGTGGTATATGTGTGTGTGGTATGTGTGTGTGTTTGGTGTGCGTGTAGTACGTGTGTGTGTGAGGTATATGTATGTGGTATGTGAGTGGTATATGTATGTGCAGTATATGTGTGTGTGGTATGTGTGTAGTATATGTATGTGTGGTATATGTGTGTGGTATGCGTGCATGGTCTATGTGGTCTGGTATGTTTGTGTGGTGTTGTGGAGGTGAGAGGAGAATGTCAGGTAACCTCCCGTATCATTCATCTGCGTTGTTTGTCTCCAGCTAAACTTGGAGCTGCCTTTTTCTGTCAGACTGGCTGACCAGGGGCCCTAGCCATACTCTGGTCTCTGCTTCTCCCAGGCTGGGGTTCCAGGTCTACTCAGCCAGCTGTTCAGGGATAATCATGCTTGTGCAGCAAGCATCCTTCCCCACTGAGCCATGGCTCCAGTATCTCATAGATGAGAGACTAAGGCTTAGGGACCCTGCGACCTTTGTGGCCCTGAGATGCCTCTGGGTCCCTCACGCGGGGCTGTCCTAGCCACCAAACACCTCCCATCTTTTTTCTCACTATCTATCTTAGGCTGGCCTCCAACTCATGATCCTCCTGCCTCAGATTCCTGAGTGCCGGGGTCACAGATGTGTGCCATCATGCCCACCATAGCCAACCCTCTGTGGTGAACAGGTAGCTCGCTCACTGGCAATTATACCAGTACAAAACTCTGACAAGGTGGGCTAGGGAAGGTATGCCTGGCAGGTGGCACCCAGTGAGGCTCTTGTCCGGGGTGATATGACTGTCACCCCAGGTACCTAGCCTACATGACTGCCTATGGCCCCTGCAGAAGAATCCAATTTCTTTTTTTAAAAACCACATTTCAAAGACAGAATGGCAGAAGAGACCCTGGGGTGAGGTCAGAGGACATTACAGCTAATTAGCTGTTTGACATTGGATGCATCCTTTCCTCTGCCCACGAAGGAAGTGGAGCCCCCTAGCCAGCCGCCTTCGCCTGCCATGCTAGGGTCGCATCAGAGGGAAAGTGATCTGTAGGAAGGGAGGGAATCACATGACTCCCAGAGGGGACCCAGCCTGTGCGGACAGAAGTAAACCAACCACCCACACTTCCTCCTCCCCACTCAGGGCTGGGAAGAGGCAGACTGCGGGTGACCTGAAAGGAACCTTTCTGTCCCCAAAAGGAGAGAGATAAGAACTGTGAAGCGGAGAGATGAGCTCTGCTCCAGGCGCTTGGGAGTTTATTTTTACCCTGTTATCTCTAGCCTGAAATGTCAGGCTCACCCCGCCTGGAGACAGCCCCCCCCCTTCTATGCTGCTTCTGCCTTCCACTGGCGTCACAGTGCTATGGTGACAGGAGGCATGGAAACAGAGAGAGAGGGGGAGGAAACACCTTTTACTTCGGTTTTGGAACAGGCTAACTTCCTCCTAGAAATGTAGGGTGCAGAGGGGGTCCTTGGCATTGTGTCCTATGAGTTCTTTGTAATCCAAGGCCCAGGGGAACCTGGCTAGTAACATTTAACTGTCTGGGAACAGGCTTCGGGTGAGGTTCGATCTGTCACAGGACTCGGTGTTCTCGGCCTCCAACTCTGCCTTCTGGGCTGCTGGCTTATGTGCAGGAGCTATGCTGAGCTCCCTCACATTCTCATGAAGCTCTAGAATCTTCCTCATGGTCACGAGTTCTAAGTCTCACATCCCGAAGCTAGAAGCTCCAGGTAGAACAGAGAGGAAGCAGTGGCCTCTTGAGTCGCCTTGACTCTGACTGGGTTCTGTGCCCATCCCTCAGCAACCATTTTGAGGCAGGGAGTGAAAAGGCTTCTGAGGAGCCTGTGCCCATCCCCAAAGGCACTAGGCAGGGTACAAAAGGTGGGGGTGGGCCCTGAGCCTTGGTCACAAGGTTTCATTACCGTTCAGTTTCATACCTTCCTACCTAGGAAAACCTCAGAAATTAGGAATGACTTATTCTTTTTTTAACCAGGAATATAACAGTGTGAATCTCTTCATTTTTTTCAGACCTTAGTTTATCTGGGGTTCTCTATTCTAAGAACCCTAGGCACTTGCTTGGAAAATCTGATGGATTGGGTTCAATTCCCCACAACCCACATCAAGCCAGATGCACAAAGCGGCACATGCATCTGGAGTTCATTTGCAGTGGCAGGATCCCTGGTGTGCCCATACCTTCTCTGACTCTTTCTCTCTATCTTTGTCTCTCTCTCTCTCTGTCAAATTAAAAAAAATAATAATCTAAAAAAAATAGCTCACCCAGGGGCTGGGGAAATGGCTCAGTGGTTAGAAGCATTTGCTGTGCAAGCCTGACCACTGGAGGTGGGTTCCACAGTTCCCACATAAAGCTACCGGCGCACCAAATCCTCATTGCGCCTAGGGCAATGGAGGCAGTCATGCTCCGGGGGTCTGGTGGGCGCACAGGCAAGAGAGAAGGCGAGGATGCTGTCTCCTGGCCTCCACGGGCGTGCGAGGGCGCATGTGCACCCACCCACACACGCATGCAGAAATCTCACTCGGTCCACCCAACTCCCCCATACAGACAGGTGGGTTCAAACTGAAATGCTCCATTCTTACTTGTGGGAGACTTTTGCATTGGAAATCAAGCCCACACAGTGCTTCCTGGCCTTGCGCTCCTGCTTGTTATTCCTGAGGTTTCAGGCCCTTCTGTTTGCCTTGCCGTTGCTCTCCATCTAGAATGTTCATCCCTTCCTTCTTTGCATGGCTGACCCCATCTCATAGTCAGGACTCTGTTAAATCCAGGATCTCCAAGAGGTCTTGGACCAGCCTAGCATGTAAGACACTGGACATTGACAGCTCAAGTATATTTTATTTATTATTTATTTTTATTTTTATTTCTTGGTTTTTTGAGGTAGGGTCTTGCTCTCGTCCAGGCTGACCTGGAATTCACTATGAAGTCCCAGACTGGCCTCGAACTCACGGCGATCCTCCTACCTCTGCCTCCTCAGTGCTGGGATTAAAGGCGTGCACCACCACGCCCGGCTTCAAGTATATTTAAAAATATATTTATTTATTTATTTATTTGTTTGTAAGCAGAGAGGGAGAGAAGAGAGTCAGACAGAGAGAATAGGGGTGCCAGGGCTTCCAGCTATTGTAAACAAACTCCAAATGCATGTGCCACTCTGTGCATCTGGCTTTACATGGGTACTGGGGTTATTAGGCTTTGCAGGCAAGCGCCTTAACCACTGAACCATCTCTCCAGCCCTGGAATGTCTTTCCATGGACTTTCTTAGGAAGTTGGGATCATACTTGTCCTAGAAAACATGTATCTGCAGAATCCTGCTTTTGTGTATGGCACATTGTAGGGACTCATTGTAGGTACTGAATAATGACTGCCAAGTCTTATATGAATGGACTTACAAAATTTTTCATAGTGGAGCCATTTCATATTTTTCTTGGTTTCTAACTTGACACCTGCTAAAATACTGGGCATAGTAGAGTCAAACCAGAATAACAGTATTTCAAATGAAAAAATGGAAACTTTCTGCTGAAGGAATTTGCTCAAAATTGCACCCAAATTAGCATAGGCCATTTTTCTACCCAAATTCGGAGTGTGGTGATGGGACCACTGTGCATAAGTTCATATCTGAAAATGACATGGTGGCTGATAGTGTTTACTACTTCACAATAGAGGCAGAAGGAGAAAAATGGCCTGTAAGAGAAAGGACAGCTTGTCCTATCCATTGCAGTCCTGTAAATCAAAATCAAAGTATCAAGGACCAACACCCCAAGGAGGAAGGAGCCCTGTCTTTTCTGTGGCCACAAGCAATACCAGAGACTTACCAGCCCATGTCAGTCCTCAGCATCATTGGGTCAGAGTGAGGTGGCCCATCACAGCTAACAGAAACTCAAAACCACATCATCTGCAGATAGCCATCACTCGTCTCTGTCTGTGCCACGGTGCATAATTATTGCTCATTTTGTGCTCATCCAACCAGGAACATATATCTCTCAGGCTCTCCTATGACACCCTGTCCTCTGCCATACAGATTCCCCATTGTGAGAAAATGTCTTTATTTTGGTGATTATTAGATTAATAGCTATCTAGGACTGATCTTAGCTGGCTGCTGCACTGGGTCACCCAGCCTAGTACCTACCTAAGGCCATGCCTTATCTGCACTTTTTGAATGGAAGAATGGCTATGAATGGAGCTAGGGACAGGCAGCCTGGCTCAGCTGGAAGAGATAAAAGAGGCTGAAGGTTTTTCACTCTCAATTCAGACTTCATCACCTTATCACCTCTCAGACCTAGAGTGGCACCTGGCAGAGGAGGCTTAGCAGATATGGAGGGATAATTGTCTTTTCCTTCCAGAGAAGCCCCATTAGCTGATGGAGGGGAGGAATGGATGCGGAGGGAGGGGCAGCTGCAATGTATGAATGAACCTATCCAAGTCCAAAGGTTTCATTCAGACTCAGCAGGTCTGGTTCCGGGGCCACTAAGCAGCGTGCCACTGAAGGGAGAAGCTTCCAGCACAAAGTGAACTAGTTCGCCATAGACAATGCTGCTTTGGACTTTGGTGCTGCAAGTTCTGGGTCAGATACTAAAGTTTAAGTGGGTCGTGGTGCCTATGTCTATTGCATACCTTAAAAAACAAAAGCCCAAACACCCAGGGATGGTATTGTGCCTGAAGAGATAACCAAGACTCAACCTTTGCTACCAGGTCACCAGGCTATTGAAAAGAAAGGGATTTTTTTTCCATCATGGCTCCACTCCTTCCTAAGGGTTATCTGAGTTCTGATGCTCTCTTTGCATCTGCAGTTTCACCAAGGTATTTGGTCTTTGTCAATCCTTGGAGGTGACAAGGTCACAGATCTGTTCTCCAAGCCAACCATAAATCCAAATGTACAAACATGTCTGGGTTTCAAGTCCCCCCTTCATCTCCCCAAACCAGCTAATGGAAGAGCTGACCTTTGACCTATAGAATACCTTCCCGACCCAGAAGAAAAGGGGAAGGCATTTACGGGTTGTGGGTTGTCTCAGAGTCCTAGGTTCTGGCTGGTCCCCAGGATGAGCTCATTATTTATTCTTAGAGACTGGACTCAAACAAACAGTGCCTAAAATAGAGCAGCGGGGATCCACTGGGCCACGTGTCACTGAAAGGTCTTTTTCATGGGACAGGCTCACTCAAGGGAGGTTCTCAGGTTACCCCACTATTGCTACTACAAAGTTGGGGAAGGGCTGCGCTTCTTTCAAGTGTGGTCCAAGAGGGGCCATATAACAAGTGAGCCTGTCACTGGGATATGGCCTGATTCTGTTGTCTTCCTCTTTCTCCCTCCACACCCCCCATTCACACTGGAAGTGAGAAGGAGTATAGAGGAAGGGTGCCACTCCATCAACACCCTGGCAGGGCAGCTTCCCAATTCCCTCTGGGAGTGGATCTTGGGTCAGACTGTAGTTGACAGAGTGTTCTGGCCTCTTAGATTAGATTGCAAACTCCCAGTGGGAATGAACCACGTGCTGGGACTTCCTCCTGGTTCCCCAACACTGCCAGAGCTAGGGAGGGCTTGAGCTTGTATGGTAGACCTGGAACAGCAATACCTGGTGAATTTTATAAACCCATGTTCTGGCTCTTGTGTGACTTTGAATTACATGAGGCCTGACTGAGAGGCGGTCACCATGTAACCATAATAGACATGTGGGGCTGGAGACAGTGGGAAGGACTGGGTAAACATGAGCCTGAGGGCAAAATGGCATGTCTTTATATAACAAGAGCTCTCCTGACTCAGCACATGGGCAGGTAATTCCAGGCACTATGCTAGGAGCTCTGTGAAAATCCACTTGCTCTTTACCTAACATGGCTCTCTACTGATGAGGAAACAGGCCACAAGAAGTGATACTCTTTTCAGGAAGTAACCTACCTGGTAAGTTAGGGCTGGAAATCACACCTCTCAAAGCAGAGTATCCCTGCCAGCAGCTCTTCCTCCTTGCCTGGATGACCACAGTCTTCTGAGGAACCAGCTCCTCCCACTTTTGACCCAGGGGATTTGTCTTGAGGGGAAGCCCCTAATTCTATCTGGTGCCTCAGGAATCTGGGAGGCAGAGCATGGGGCCAGACAAGCTGTAATCATGATAGGTTAGGGGCCATTATCTGGGAAGGCCAGGATGAAAACATCCTGATGTCCCTCTGCAGTTGAACTGGAAGAAGGCAGCCTTGGGAAGTGTCCTGGACATCTTGATACCCAGCCTGGCTGAGAATGAAATCAGGGTGGTGAGGAAACCAAGTGGAGGAAGGGAGGGTGGTGGCCTCACAGGAAGCCTAATCCAGCAGAGTGGGCTCCTGGGAACTCTACTCCTCTAGCGAGGCACTTTCAGGAGGAAAGATCTTCCCTGTACTGTTTACTCCACTCAAGGAGATTATGATGGTTTATACTGATTGTCAACTTGAGAGGACCTAGAATCACCTGGGAGGGATTATCTTGATTAGGTTAACCTCTGGGCATGCCTGGGAGGGATTACTTTGATTAGGTTAACTGTGGGCCAGGATCCTGGATTGAATAAAAAGGAGAAAACAAACTGAGCACCAGCATATGTCATTCAGCATCCTCACTGTGGACTGATTGTGACCAGCTTGCTTAATGCTTTTGCCACCATGCCCTTCCCACCATGATGGACTATAAACTGAAATAAACCCTTCTTCCTTAAATTGTTTTTGTCACAGCAGTAAGAAAAGTAACTAATACAGTAATGTTCCAACCTGGTCTGTCATGAAACAACCCTCTATATCCATATGTTAGAGTTCCTCCTCACTTTCTTCCCAGTACCATTGGGCTCTTCCAGAACCACGTGTCACACCCCAAACACCATCGTCTGGCCTAGGTACCTGTCAGAATTACTTAGGGGCTTCCCTTGGCTGGCATGATATGTGGATTTTGGTATATGCTACTTAGCACTTAATTTATTCTGTTGTGAAATACACTGAGTTATTTACACATCATTCATGGGCATTAATCTGATGTTTCCTATGAATCACACCCTCTTTTAGGGATCGAGATTTGGAGTTAATGTCAACTGTACCTGAGGTCTTGCTCCCTATCAGTCACTCTGCTTAGCACTTCACATGAATCTGTTGTATGCTTCCATCCACTTAAAAGCCCCATCAGGTAAGCATGACTAATGCTTCTACACATCATAGGCAATAAATTGGGAGAGCACTGAGATTTAAAAGTTATAAAATTGCATAGGGAACTGACAGATGAAGACATAGATTTTCACAGCCAACATGAGAATTTGTCTTACCACTCAAATCCTTACAGTTTCCCAAATCCATATTCTACAATAAGAATATAAAAGAATCATAAATAAATAAATAAATAAATAAATAAATAAATAAATAAATAAATAAAATTTAAAAGCCAGGCATGGTGGTGCACACCTTTAATCCCAGCACTCGGAAGGCAGAGGTAGGAGGATCACTATGAGTTCAAGGCCACCCTGAGACTACAGAGTAAAATCCAGGTCAGCCTGGACTAGAGTGAGACCCTACCTCAAAAAACAAGAAAAAACAAACAAACAAAAGAATCAAAAGGTATTAGAGGGTTTTAAGAGTTTCTTCTTTTAAATACTAGGCTATCTTTTGCTTCCTATCAACTACATAAAAATTGGGATGATGTTATTTCTTCCTGCACCTCCAGTCTAAGGAGAATGGCTAGAGTTGGAGAAATGGAAGGGTGGAGACTGAAGGGGAGACGGTGAGAGACAGTGGCAAAGGAGCTGTTATTTTGACTTGGGCATGGAATGCCCCCCAAATATCCATGTGTTGAATGCTACAGAAAAGGCCTTCAACAAAATACAACATCCCTTCATGGTAAAAACACTGAGGAGACTAGGGATAGAGGGAATCATATCTTAACATAATAAAGGTGATGGACAAAAACCCCCCCACAAAGCCAATATACTAAATGGGGAAAACTTGAAGCTTTCCCACTAAATTCTGGAACAAGACAGGGGTATCCACTCTCCCCATGGCTATTTAACATAGCACTTGAAGTCTTAGCTTGACTAAGATAATAAGACAAGACCAAGAAATAAAAGGGATACAAATTGGAAAGGAAGAAGTCAAACTAGCCTTATTTGCAGATGATATGATTCTGTACTTAGAGACCTTGAGAACTCCATCAAAAACTACTAGAGCTGATCAACACTTTCAGCAAAGTGGGAGGTATAAAGTTAACACACAAAAATCAGTAGCCTCCTTATATGACCTAATGTTTCTAACCAGTGCCAAGATAAGGCCTTACCTCACTGAAAATTTAAAGAAATAACAGAGGCAAGACTCAATTTGATGATTTATCTTTTAAATTCTCCTAGGTAGAAGACAATGAATCAACCTGCTCAGCGCAACAGAGACAGTAAAAGAGGTGGAGCTATACTTTCTTTTTTAAATTGTGTGTGTGTGTGTGTGTGTGTGTGTGTGTGTGTGTGTGTGTGTGTGTGTGCTGTGAAAATGCATGCGTGGAGGCCATTGATTATTGTTGGGTGTCTTTGTTGACACACTCTCTACCCTATTCTTTGAGACAGGGTCTCTCACTGAACCTGGAGCTCACCTATTCAGCTAGTTTAGCTGGCCAGAAAGTTCCAGAGATGTTCCTGTCTTCACCTCCCCAGCTCTGGGGACACATGCCACAGACTCAGTTTTTTACTTGGTTGCTGGGAATTAAACTGAGGTCCTCATACTTGAACAGCAAATACTACTCAAGAAAGTTATTCTCAGTTCTGCTCCTGGCTGCAAAAGCCTGTTTCCTCTTCCTTTGATGTCATCTTAAACTCCCTTTTCCTCAACTTTCCACAAATGACCCTGAAGTAGTGTTGACCACAGCAGGGTATAATCAGAAGTGGAGATGGTTATCCCAGAATGAATTCAACTAGTAATATGATCCAAAGCCTGGCAAGGTGGCTCACGCCTGTAATCCCTCAAGACTCAAGAGGCCAAGGAGCAAAGATTGAAAATTCAAAGGCAGCTTTGGCTCTACAGTGAGTTGGATGCTAGTCTGAGATACATGGGAAGATCCTGTCTCAACAAACAAAGAATATTATTCAAATATCAGCAAATCTTCAAACAGCAAATCTGAAATATTTCCCACTTTAAGCTACCTGAAAACTTTGGTGATGCCTATAATAAGATTCATATTATTAACAAAAAAACTGACCATTCACCAAGTTCCAAATGACAAGGGATCTTTCTGATTCACTCCTAACAACTCCATCCTCCCATGAGTGCCATTTACAAAGGAAGAGACTAGAACTTGGAAAAGTTCCTTGTGCAACTTTCACAGCCACCCATCAGAGCCTAGTATCTGGGTATCATACTGTGCTCAGCACAGGGTAGTTGGAAACCCACGGCTATGCTCTTCACCAACACAGACCCTCTTCCAGGGTTCTTGCTGACATATAATGTAGATCCAATCTAGTCACACAGGGCTCTGTAAAAAATGGTATATGAGTAGAGAATGGGTGGAAGGATAGAGTTTGTAGCTGTGAAGGTGGACAGGACCAGGGACTTTCTCTACTTTTCAGGACATGAAGACATGGACCTAGTCCAACACAGAATCCAATATTTAGTAGGACTTAGAGGCTATTGCATACCTTTCTCTAGAGGTAGACTATCACATTACAGGACTGGGCAAAGCAATGTGCCTAAGATTTTTACTTCCTTCTCCAATGGAGATGTCTCAAAAGCCATCTATCTATCTATCTATCTATCTATCTATCTATCTATCTATCTATCTATCTGTCTGTCTGTCTGTCTGTCTGTCTGTCTGTCTGTCTGTCTGTCTATAATCTATCTATCTATCTGTCATCTATCTATTGATCAATCTATCTATCATCTATCTGTCTATCTGTCATCTATCTATCTACTGATCAATCTATCTATCTATCATCTATCTTGTGTGTGTTTGCGCATATGTGTGCTTGTATGTGTGGGTGCATGTGTATGTATGGAATAAGAGTACACATGTGCACACATGTATGCAGAGGCAGAGGATAGCCATGGGGGTCATTCTTTGGGTGCTATCTTTTTTTGAGACAGATCTCTCAGCCTGGAACTTAACAGTTAAGCTAGACTAGTGTTGTGGTTTGCATCAGATGTCCCCCATGAACTCATGTGTTCTGAATGCTTGGTCCCCAGCTGATGGCAATTTGGGAGGTGGAGCTTTGCTAGAGGAGGTGTGTTATTGGGGTCAGGCTTAGGTGTGTTAGGTGTTACAGCCATCTTCCCGATGCCAGAATTTGTCTCACTCTCTTATTCCTGTTTTCCACCCTGTGACAGAGGTGATGTCCAACCTCTGCTCTGTCATCTTTTCCCCTGCCATCATGAAGCTTCCTTTTGAGACTGTAAGCCAAAATGAATTTTTTTCTCCCATTAGCTGCTTTTGGTCATGTGCTTTGTCCCAGCAACAAGAAGGTAGCTACAACAACTAGCAAGCCAGTGAGCCCCAGAGATCTGCCTGCCTCTGTTGCCCTAGTACTGGCATTTCAAACACATGCCAGCATGCCTAATTTTTTCAACATGGGTTCTAGGGATTGAACTGAGGTTTTCATGCTTGTAAGGCAGGCATTCTACTGACTGAGTTATCTTCCAACCCCCTCGAAACTCGATTTAAGTAAAAACTTTCTGGATAAAAACTTTTCAACTAGTGGCTTAGATGACCTTGGTTCAACATATTAGTGATGTATACTCACATTAGGGTCAGAACTTCAATATCTTTATCTGTAAACAGGTGATGGCATATGCTTGTAATCCAAGCTGAGGCAGGAGGATCCTGAGTGTGAGGTCAGCCTGGACTGCAGGGATCCACCTCCCTTCCCAAAGTACTCTTCTCTTAGCACTTGTAAAAGTCATCACTATTATGAACGATCCAGTCGTAATTGGCCATCAACTTCTTGGTTTCATCCACTTTGAAGTTAACTGTGATCACATGATTCCCCAGCCCCACTGGCTCAGTGGATAAAGTGCTTGCTGCATTACATAAGGACCTGAGCTCAGATCCCCAGGAGCCACATAAAGCTAGCATTTGTAATCCCAGCATGTCTACAGTGAAAAGGGAGGTGGAGACGGGAGAATCTGGCAGAAGCTCCCACAGCGGGCCTGGTGAACAGAGCAATGAACAATAAGAGACCTTGCTTCAAGCACATGGAAGGTGAAATCTGACACCCCAAACTGACATCCACACACAAGTCTTGGCAAGTCCATGCCTGCATTCATACACACATCCATACAAAAATGGAAAGCGATTTCTTACTGCCAGGTAGAAGCTGCAGTATGGGGTTAGTGCTACTGTTCAAGCATGAAGACCTGCGTTTGGATCCCCAGCCATGTATATAGATGCTGAGATCATCCCAGTGCTGGGGATGGGGGTGGAGGGATGGAGGGCTAACCAAGACTAAAGACATAGGAAAAAGCCATATGGGGTTGCAGAAATGGCTCAGTGGTTAAAGGCGCTTACTTGCAAAGTCTGATGTCTCAGGTTCAATTCCTCAGTACCCACATAAAGCCAGAGGGCACAAAATGGCACATGGTTCTGGAGTTTGTGTTTGAGTGGCAAAAGGCTCTAGCTGGCATATTTATACTCTCTTTTTCTTAAATAAATAAATATTTTAAAAAGGTTATATGGAAACCTTTGTTAGGTAATTAAAAAGTATAAAAAATTTTAAGCAGAAATACCCTGTATGTTTCCTGAAAGGGAAGTCACCTTTCCTAGAATTTAAATCTGATCCTGACATGGTGATTAGTTAAGCCCAGCCCCTAGCCCCTAGCCCAGACCAATCACGTGAGCCTGAAGGTAGAGCCCACCACGATGTGGTTATAAATAGACCCTTATCAAGGGACAAGCTCTCCTTGGCTGCCTTTTCATCTTTCCTAAACTTCCAGGTCCTGGTAAGTCTCCCCTCTCTGAGCCCAGCTGGGCTGAGAGGAGGGAAGGACCATCCCCCTTACTCCTGAATGGGCTCTCTACCCCCTCCTGTCCTCCACATGGCAGGAGCTCTCTGCACTTTTTCCTCTTCCATTTTCTTAATCTAATAAAGTCTCTCTAACCCTTATCCTCTAGTCCATGAATTTTAATTCTTTAAATCCATAAGACAAGAATCCTGGGTACACTAAATTTGTTGGTGCATTGGCATAAGGAACACCAGAATTCCCATGTTTTCTCTTCCTCCTTCCTCTTCCTCCTTCCCCAACTTTCCTTACCCTTTCCTCCTTCTTCATTCTTCTCCCTTTCCTCTACCTCCTCTTCCTACCTGTTTCTCCTTCCTCACCTCCACTTCTGTTTCTCTTCCTTCCTTTTGGGATGAGGTCTCAGTTGGTAGCTCGTGCTGGCCTCAGAGTCACAATCCTCCTGTGTCATTCTCTCAAATGCTGGGATGGCTTGTGTGCACCACAGGAGGACAGGAGAGACATCTGAGAAAGCGAAGGTAAACTTGGAAGTAGACTCTCTGTGGGGATTTCAGAAACATGATCAGTACATAAGGTTGTTGTGATGATTAGAGGTTGTTGTCAACTTGATCTTTTTAATTATCTTGGGTGGGTCTCTGATGTTCACAGGAAGGCAGCCTCTCAGTAGGATGTAAGGAAGCTCAGGGAAGCTAGAAATGAACATCCCTTCCTGGAAGGGCAGTGCAGGAAGGAAATTCCAGAGTTGGGAAGCCAAGGAAGCCAACAAGTCTGGGAAAAGGTTGCAAGGCCCCACTCTAAGGCCATATAAAGGGGAAAGCAATCTCTGTCTCCCCCTGCCTGCCTGCCTGCCTGCCTGTTTGCTGTTCTGTGTGTAAGCTTGGACCTATGAAAAGGTGACAGCCTCTTTCACCATTATGGAACAAATCCTTTCTTTCTAATAACTGTGCCTGGTTTGGAGATTCATCCCAGGCATGTGTGGCTCACTCTGACAGTTGTCCATTATTTATATTCATAGCTGGCACAATTCCACAAAAGTGCCATTTAGGTTCGGGGGGGGGGTCAAAAAGAATAAAACTTAATAATAGAGTGAGAAACATCTGGAAGGACCAGTGTTTCTACCACTGCTACAGCGAGTACAGAGTCCAGCCTGCTTTAGAGACCAGAAAGGTGGGTCCAGCCTGCACTAGGGACTCTCAGCACTCAGCAGGAAGGAAGTGAGCAGACAGGATGCACATGGTAGCATCCATGCTAGGTACACAGCCAGGTGTCTTCTTCCCCATCCCCCCCCACGAGAATGCAGCTGTGATCCTCCTAATTTATTTTTCGTAAACTTATGTATTGTTAATGACTAGAAACACTGTATGAGCAAATGTCATGACAGTACCCCCATTTCCCTGCCTCCAGCCCACTGAGGGCCCTCGGTAGTGGGATTGCTGGAAGGGTCCGTGAGATGGGGGTTATGAAGTGTGCAAGCATGTCTGAACCTTCTCTCCTAGCTCCAGCATCCCTTCAGTGCGCTTGTCTCTCTGGCCACTCACTAGAGCAAAGACAAACCTTCTGTGCTTTTGTTATCAAACAACAATGGGAAAAATCCTTGGGAAATTGACTTTAAAAATTGAGACAAAAGCTAGTGGATAGTAAAACAAACAAAAAGTGAAAGATATAAGTAGACATAAGTAAATTAGAAAACAGGAGACCGTAGAATTAATCAGATAAATCAAAGAGCTAGCTCTTCTAAAAGGCCAATAAAAGAGACAAATCTCTGGCAAGGTTACATTCGAAAAAAGAAAGTACAGATAAATATGCTAGTATTTAAAAGGGCTTTGAAACAGATGTGGAAGATTAAAGTTAAAAGCATTCTTGTTTAAATTTATGCTAATGAAATACTGACCAAAATAAAGCCACCAAACCTGCTCAGGAAAAAGCAGACATTTCTGATGAGATAAAAATCCATAGAAGAAAAGGCTAAAAAAAAAAAAAAAAAAAAAAGACCAGCTCAGTTGGAGGTGATGGTTCAAGCCTTAGTACTTGAGAGGCTGAGGCAGGAGGATTACTTTGAGTTCAAGGTCCGCTTGGACTACATAGTGAGTTCCAGATCAGCCTAGGATATGGTACGAGACTTGAAAAAAAAATAGTGGGGTGGGGTGTGGGGACATAGATTTGTAATCCCACCACGTGGCAGGGGGATCAGGCATTCAAGGCCAGTCTTGACATAGTGATTTCAAGGTGAGCCTGGGTTTTGAGAAACCCTGTCTCAAACACCAAACCAAACCAAAGCAAAACCAAACTGCTCATCACTTTCATGAGACAGAGTTTTGGATGATCTGTGGAGTGGTTGTACACATTCCGTCACATATTAAGGAAAACTAAATCTTTTCTCAAAGATTTGTTTCCAGAGTAGAAAGTTTACAAAGTATCCTAATGAAGTTTATCAAAGGAACTCAGCTCTCATAATCAGATAGGAAGGAAACAGAACAGGGAAGGTAGGACTACGTAGGGCAAGCTTAGGAAGAGCACAGTGGGTGAGCAGTGACCTCTTGCCAAGCCCATGTCCACCTTTGGCCTCAGAAAAATGATGTCTTTGCAGATGCAGCTACTGAGATGAGCTCATTCTGGACTGTAGGGTGGCTCTATGCCAGTGTTCTTGTAAGAAGAGGAGAGGGCACCCAGAACTACACAGCAAGCCATGTGAAGGGGGCAGAGACTGGACGATGAAACAAGCTAGAGCCACAGAATTGAGGACAGAGAGGAGACACTGCAAGGGGACATGGCGGGGTGGGGGTGGGGGGTTCCCTCTAGAACCTTCACCTCAGCTTCCTGCTTCTGCTCTCTGGAATGGTGACAGCATGATTCCTGGTGTTTAGGAGCCAACTTGTAGCATGTTGTTAGGCTCCCCCAGGCTCAAATGCAGAGATTGAAGTGACTCAAAGCCTGACAGGGTTGTTCTGGTTTACTGTTAGGAGGCCATGCAGCGCATCATGGTAGGGAAGGTGTGATGACAGGTGCATGAAGCAGGGATGGTCATCTTGCAGCCAGAATGAGGAAATTAGAGTGAACAGAAAGAGGAGCCAGGCTATGAAATTTCCAGGCCCACTCCCAATGACCATCCAACACTCCACTTGTTTTCAAAGGTTCCATGACCTTCCCAAAGATCCTGGCTGGGAGCAGCGTGTCCAAACACATGGGGCTATGGGGGACATGCCACCTTCAACCCACAGTAGATGCAAGGAGTTTTCTACTTCTTTGGTGATTTCAGTCATTATGTAAGGGAAGGGAACGTACAAGCTGTTGTACCATCTGGGAAACAAACCTCTAAGAGGTCAGAACAATATGGCTTACAAGGCCAGGCGTTCATACTGCATAGTCTTAGATTTTAAACATTCTAACCAAAGCTAGCCTGAGTTACATACTGAGTTCTAGGCTAGCGTGAGTTATAGGGTGAAACTCTTGTCTCAAAAAAAATAAAATAAAATAAAAACCCAAAACCTAGAACACTGAGTACATGATAACAGCTCACTTTTATCTGCAGCTTCACTTTCTTTTAAAAAAAATTGTTTAATTGCGTATGGGAGGATGCCAGGGCCTCTTACCACTGCAAAAAAAAAAGTCAGATGCTTGTGCCACTTTGTGCATCTGGCTTTACCAGAGCAGCTAGGGAATTGAGCCTGGACCAATCAGGAGCATTTAATCTTAGAACCACCTTCCCAGCTCCCTTCTGTTTCACTTTCTATGGTATTTTAGTGAATCTCAGTTCAACCATGGTTTAGACATAAGAACATTTGTCTGGACTCTTTTGAGAGGCCAGGTTCATGGAACTTATTTTTGCATGTGTTCGTCTGTATGCCTCTGTGTGTGTGTGTGTGTGTGTGTGTGTGTGTGTGTGTGTGTGTGTGTGTGTGTACACGTACATGTGCACACACGCCAGAGGTTGAGGTCAAGTATCTTCGTTATTTGCTCTCTACTTTAATCATTTACACAGGGTCTCTCACGGAACCCAGAGCTCGCTGATTCTATTCGGCTACTCTAGCTAGTCAGTTTGCCACAGGGACCCCTTGTCTCCACCTCCTGAGCATTAGGGTGACACACTCTCCCAGCTTTTATGTGGGTACTGGGGAGCTCATGCTTGTTCAGCAAATACGGAAGCACACACATATCCCTTATCTGGTTTATACATATTTTAAAAATAACAATACTTACAGTTTTTTTGTAGTGCTAGAGACAGAACCCAGGAGTCTTGCTCATGCAAAGCAGGCATTGTACCACTCAACTACATCGTCAGCCCAAGATTAATGTTTGTTTAAACACTATTTATTTTTCTCAAATTTATTTGTATGCATGTATGATGTATGTGTATGTAGGAGCACACCAGGGTCTCTTGCTGCTGCAAAAGAATGCCCATCCAGCCATCCAGGTGGCTAGGGAATTTAACCCTGGCTGGCAGGCTTTACAAGCAAGCGCCTTTAACTGCTGAGGCATCTCCCCAGCCCCTGGTTAATGTTTTCCTCATAATCTTTGTTCCGTTTTGGTAGTAATCATTTGGTGAAAATCAATATTGGGGACTTTTAACTAGGTTGGTTTTATTGATCACTGCTTTTAAAATTTTTATTTATGGTTAATGCATATAAATACAAAATATTGACAAATGACTGATTATAATAATTCATTCTGAGGAAACTAACTTTCTTTCCCTTCTTTGGACTGTTTAATCTTTATCAAAATTGCCACTCATTTCACATGTCTCAAACGATTCTTGTTATAAAACCAAAATTCCAGCATTTTCCAGGAAGGGACAGTTTCAGTAAGCCAAGGATTCTTTAGTATGCTTTTACATTTAATAAAGATTTCAGATTTCCTTGGGGTGATGTGTAGTGAAATATAATATGCCTGAAATTTAATTCCAAATAAATTCAATTTTAAGTTTAACTCATTTAAGTTTAAGCCTGATATATCGTGAAAGGAACTGGAAAAAAGATGATGATTGCAAATGTTTACAATTTGAGACACAGAAGGCATCTAGAGTATCAAAAGAAATTAGAAGAAGTGGAAGCAAATGAGCTTGACATGAAATATTTAACTTTTAGTAGGTAAGTCACATTTTATATAGAAAGCAGGCAGACTTATTGCTGCATTAGCATTCTTTTTTCCAGTGCTGGGCTTAACTGAAGGCCTCACACCTGCCACCTTAAAATATATCCTTCACACCCACAGCAATAATCCTCCTACCTTTGTCTCCCGAGTGCTGGAGTGCTGAGATTAAAGGTGTGCACCACCATGACAGCTCAGACTTATGTTTTCTAATAGTGAATAGTCCATAAATATTTCCATAATATTATATAAATTATGAAAATTTAAGTAGAGAAGCACCAGTTAAACATTACCATGAAGAGAGAATGGGGGCTGGAGAGATTACTCAGTGGTTAAGGCGCTTGCCTGCAAAACCTAATGATTGGAGTTTGATTCCCCAATGCTCATGTAAATCTGGATGCACAAAGGAGTACATACATCTGGAGTTCATTTGCAGTGGCTAGAGGCCCTGGTGCGCCCATTCTCATTCTCTCTTTCTCTCTCTCTCTCTCTCTCTCTCTCTCTCTCTCTCTCCTTGCAAATAAATAAATAAATAAATAAAATATTTTTAAATTTTTTAAGAAAAGAGAGAATAGACTAAGGGGATCATGAGGTTATATGTTTATAAGGAACATGGGAAGCTACAAATGGAATTGGAAATCCATAAAGGTTAGATGGTTGGGTGTAGCTCAGTGATAGGGCATGTGGCCAGCATGCATGATGCCTTGGCTCAATTCCCAGCACGCCACACACACACACACACACACACGCACATACACGCACGCACACGCACACACATGCGCACGTGTGTGCACGCACGCGCGCGCACACACACACACACACACACACACACACACACACACACACACAAGAACTCTCCTAAGTCAGAATATGAGCAAGAGTGCTTACTACCTCTAACCCCATCCAACATTGCACTGGAAGTCTTCCAGGGTAACATGACAATAGAAATAAATTGGAGGCATAAGAACTAAAAAGGAGGAAATAAAACTTTCATAGCTTTTCAGATAACAGGATGGTTAATATAGAAAGCCAAAAGAAGTCATAATTAAATTATTAGAATTGAGGTTTAATTGTATCACATTAAAGTAAAACATTGGTTTGTATCAACAGTAAAGCTGAAAATGTAGTCAAAGAGTAGAATATTCAATAGCATCACAGCCCTTGCACCCCATGATCCCCTGATCTTAGGCAAGGCCAGGTGAGGGAGCTGTGCCTTGGCTCCCCACCAGCCTGTGGGCCCCACAATCCCACCCAATGACCCCAGGTTACAGACCAGGTAAGCAAGCCACTGCACTGCTACAGTCCAGCCTGCCCACCTGGGACTCCACCCATTAACCTGCTGACCCCCCAGTGAGGCCAGGTTTCAGACCTGTACCTTGACCTCCCATCGGACTTTGTGTCCCATGATTCCCCGACCCTTGGCAAGGCCAGGTAAGGGAGCTATGTCTTGGCTCCCCACCAACTTGTGCTCCACAAAACCCTGCCCACTGACCCGAGGTTCCAGGCCAGGTAAGCAAGCTGCTATGTTGCTACAGACCACATACCAACCTGTGCACCCAGGACTCTGCCCACTAACCTGCTGACCCCAGGTGAGGCCAGGTTGCAGACCTGGGCCTTGGCTTCCTACCTGCCCTGGCACCTGTGATCCCCTGACCCTAGGCAAGGCCAGGTGAGGGAGTTGTACCTTGGCGCCTCACCAGTCCATGCCCCTCATGCCCCCACTCACTGACCCCAGGTTCCAGGCCAGGTAAGCAAGTAACCACATTGCTACAGACCAGCCTGCGCACCTGGGACTCTGCCCATAAACCACTGACCACATGAGAGGCCAGGTTGGGGACCTGTGCCTAGGCCTTCAGCCAGCCCTTGTTTCCAAAGACTCTGCCCTCTGACCCCCTAGCCCAAGTGAGGTCAAGGTAGGGAACTGTGCCTTGTTTCCCCACTGACCCAAGAGTCCCTTGAACCCACCCACTGATCCTGGCTTCTGGTGGGTCCAACCCCTCCCCCCCCCACTCCATCTGCTGAAGATTTGAACACACACACACACACTTCCTGGCACCAGAGGAACTGGGCATGTGCCAAAACATCACCAGTCCTTGCCAAGGGCCCATGGAAAACCAAACTCTCATCTGAACAAGGGCAGGTCACAGTGCAAAAAGGACACACAGGCGCAGTGCCCCACACTGTGTGCCTGGCCCCACTTTGGAAGTCTGCAATGAAAATATCAAAGAAAGGACACAGATGTAAGCCCAGGAGGAGATGACAACATGTTCAGGACATCTCTGCATGGAGTCTATATCCAGATTATTAATGGAAATGGGAGCAAAAATTGATAAGTGGAAATGTTCAGAACCAGGTTGCAAGCTTTGCCACCAGGCTAAATACAACAGAGGAAAAATGGACGGACTTTGGTAGAACAATAAACAGCTAAAGGCAAACCAGCAATCAGAGGAGCTCAAGAGTCAGCTGGCTAAACTAAACAAAGACATAATCAAATACAAGGATGAGTACAAGGAAGCATTAAGTAAGACAACCCTTTGAAATGAAAACTCAACAAAGAGATGGAGACCATGCCAAAAGCTCTATTGGAAAACCAAAATCAAATGGAGATATTGAAAACATCTCTAGAATCCCTCACTACCAGAGTTAACAACCTGGAAGGTAGAACCTCAGACGTGGAAGACAAAGCAGAAAAAAGAGATTGGGAAAACAAAAACTTGGATGAGTTCAAGAAAGCATGCGAATAAAATATGAGGGAACTTTGGGGCACCCTAAAGAGACCAAACCTCCAGATCATGGGAATACCATAGGGGGAAGAAATCCAGGCCAAAGGCATTGAGAACATATTCAACAAAGTTACTGAGGAAAATTTCCCCATTCTAGCAAAAGAGAATCCCATCCAGATACAGGAAGTGCGCAGAATGCCAAACAGGCAGGACCAAAGAAAAAACTCCCCAAGACACATTATAGTTAAAACCCTAAACATTGAAAGCAAGGAGAGGGTTCTAAAAGCAGCAAGAGCAAAACAACGAATCACATATAAAGGTATACCCATCAGAGTTACGCCAGACTTCTCCACAGAAACTGAAAGTGAGAAGGGCTTGGGATGGCATACTTCAAAGCCTAAATCACTTTGGCTTTCAACCCAAACTATTGCACGGAACTGTCTCCAGAATAGACCACATATTAGGACATAAAACATTCCTCAACAATTTCAAGAAGATTGAGGTAGCACCCTGCATCACATAGGACCAGAATGTATTGAAGCTGGAAATAAATAGTGAGAGAAAAACCAGAAATTACAGCAACTGTTGGAGATTGAACAATACTCTATTAAACAATGAATGTGTCATTCAAGAAGTTAAATTGGAAATTGAAAATTTTCTTGCTAAATAGTAATGAAAATACATCATACCTATGGGACTCAATGAAGGCTGTCCTAAGGGGAAATTTTAATGCACTGAATGCCCTCATAACAAAGACAGAGAGCTCAAATTAGCAACCTAACTAACCAGCTAAAGGCATTGGAAAAATTAGAACAATCCAACACTAGAAGCTCAAGACAAAAAGAAGAACTTAAGATCCGAGCAGAGATCAATGAATTAGAAACAAAGTAAACAATTAAAAATCAATGTAACAAAAAGCTGCTTCTTTGAAAAAATGAACAAGATTGACAAACCCCAGGCCAATCTAACAAAACGGAAAAAAAAGAAGACCCAAATCAATAAAATCAGAAATGAAAAAGGAGAGATCACAATGGACACCAATGAAATTGGAAGAATCATCAGGACATACTCCAAACCTCTATTCCACAAAATTGGAGAAGCTGGAAGAAATAGATGAATTCTTGGACCCTTACCACCTACCAAAACTAAACCCAGAGCAGATAAATCTAAATAAACCTATTACATTGATCGAAATCAAAGATGTAATCAAAAACCTCCCCAGAAGGAAAAGTCCAGGTCCTGATGGATTCTCAGCTAAATTCTACCAAACCTTTATCAAGAGAAATCAAACCACTCTTTCTGAAGCTTTTTAGAGTAATCAGAGAACAGGGAACACTTCCAAACTCCTTCTATGAAGCTTGCATCATTCTAATACCAAAACTGGACAAAAATAAATCCAGAAAGGAAAACTATAGACCTATATCCCTGATGATCTTAGATGCAAAAATTCTGAATAAATCCTTCCAAACCAAATCCAACAACATAATAAAAGTATTGTTCATCTTGACCAGGTAGGCTTTATCCCAGGGATGCAGGCTTGGTTCAACATACGGAAATCAATCAACATAATCCACCACATTAATAAACTTACCCACAAAAACCACATGGTCATCTCAATCAATGCAGATAAAGTCTTTGACAAAATCCAACACCACTTCATGATGAAAACACTTGAAAGATTTGGAATAGATGGCCTATATCTCAAAATAATTAAGGCCATATCCAAAACTCTAAAAGCCCAAATGGGGAAAGACTCAAGGAGTTCCCACTAAATTCAGGAAGAAGACAGGGGTGCCTGCTCTCACCACTGCTCTTCAACATAGTCCTAGAAGTTTTAGCCAATGCAATAAAACAAGAGAAAGACATAAAAGGGATACAAATTGGGAAGGAAGAAGTGCAACTATCCCTTTTCACTGATGACATGATCCTATATATATTAGACCCAAAGATCAGCACCATCAAACTACTAAGGTGATTAATACCTTCAACAAAGTGGCAGGATGCAAAATTAACACACAAAAATCAGTACCCTTCCTGTATGCAAATGACATACAGATAGAAAAGGTAATCAGTGAAACAGTCCTGTTTTCAATAGACACAAATAAAATCAAATACCTTGGAATAACACTAACCAAGGATGGTAAAAGATTTGTATAATGAAAACATGAAAATGTTCAAGAAGGAAATTGAGGATGCCGTGAAAAGATGGAAAGATCTCCCATGCTCCTGAATATGTAGAATATCATGAAAATGGCAATACTTCCAAAAGCTATAACAGATTCAATGAAATATCAATAAAAATACCAGCCTCATTCTTTGCAGACACAGAAAAAATAATCTCCAAATTTATTTCAAATGGCAAAGGCCTCAGATATCGAAAACCATCCTTAGTAAAAGAAGCACATCAGGTAGTATCACTATACCCAACCTAAAGATATACTACAAAGCCATTGTAACAAAAACAGCATGGTACTGGCACAAAAATAGACAGGTAGATCAATGGAACAGAATTGAAGACCCTGCCCTAAGCCTGAGCAACTATAGTTAGTTCATATTTGACAAAGATACCAACAATGTTAACTGGAGTAAAGATAACATCTTTAACAAATGGTACTGGACAAATTGGATAAATATTTACACAAAAATGAAACTAGACCCTCTCCTCTCACCATGCACAAAAATCAACTCCAAATGGATCAAAGACCTAAATGTAAGACCTGAAACTCTGGAAACCCTGGAAGTAAAAATTGGAGGAACTCTCTATGAGATAGGAATAGGGAAAAACTTCCTGAACAAACCTCCAATAGCCCAGAAAGTGCAACAATCACTTAACCAACGGGATCTTATAAGCTAAAAACCTTCTGTACAGATAAACATACCATACTCAAAGCTAATAGATTACCATCAAACTGGGAGTTAATCTTTGCCAGCTACAACACGGATAGAGGTCTAATATCTAGAACATACAAAGAACTCAAAAAATTAAATGAAAAAGTATCAAATAGCCCTCTCACAAAATGGGGAACTGAATTCAATAGGTAATTCACAGAGGAAGAAATACAAATGGCCAACTCCCATTTGAGAAAATGTTTAATGTCATTAATTATCAGAAAAATGCAAATCAAAACAATGAGATTCCACCTTACTCCAGTCAGAATGGCAATCATTAAAAAGTCTATCAACAATAGATATTGGTGAGGATATGGATTCACTGCTGGTGGGAATGCAAACTTGTATAACCACTTTGGAAAACAGTGTGGAGGCTCCTAAACAGGATGGATATAGAGCTACCAGCAGACCCAGCTATCCCTTTATTGGGCATCTACCCCCAAGTTTCCTTGCCGAAGCACAGAGACATTTGCTCAACCATGTTTGTGGCAAAGAATTGGAACCAACCCAAATGCCCATCACTGGACAAATGGATATCAAAGTAGTGGTACAGATGCACTATGGAATTCTGCGCAGCTGAAAGGAAAAATGGCATAATGAAATTTAAAGAAAAATGGTTGGACTTGGGGCAGATCATTTTTAGCAACCACATATTCTCCCTCATATATGGTTCCTAACCAGGTTAAGCCTGAACATTAAGAAAATCTGTCAGTGAATGGAGAGACTGTAAAAGGGGATGGGAAGAATTGGGTGAGGGGAAGGAATGGGAGGGTGGGAGACTCATACAATAAACTAAACTAATAATGAATCAACACCATGAAACCCTTGCTTTAATACAATAAGCTCCTGAGGAAGCTGTGCACACCACCTGTTATGAGGGGCCATGAACAGAATGGGAGGAAGCCTAACCTCAAGAATAACTGCTCAGGCCTGCATCTCCCTGTCCCAGTTATTTGTTCCTTCCCACACTGAGCTGTTGATCAAAGAGACCCATGAGGTCCCCAAAAATGTGACAGACTTTTATCAAAGTTCTTGAATACCTGCCTCAGGCCTAAGGTAAGACCCTATTGCTGAAGAAATCAGAGTGTCATCAAACAACACCAAGAGATCCTGCTAGATCCAGAATGGTAACCAGCTCCCAGATGGCAGCATGTGTAGCACTGGAAGGTGTTGCATGAGCTACCAGGGGAAATTGGTCAATGGTACTTGGAGAAAGCAGAGACCACTGATATACAATATAGACAGTTGTCACAAGAATGCTGAACACACGGCTATATGGAAGAGACCAGCAAATCAAGAAATGCTCATCTGTGCAATAGTGACACTAAACCGAGGAGAGTAATCAATGGCTTACTGATTGGCTAAGAGATCTGCTTAGTGATAAGGAACCCTTAACTGGAACTGAGATCCATGGCAAAATCCTATGGGGACCAAGAACTCAGGCTCTTAGGGGAAATTCCCACTACTAGAGAGCTACAGAGAGGCTACACCCATTAGAATCTAGCCAAAATAGCAATGTTGTCTCATTTAACCTATATTGATCTCACTCTCTGATGCAGATTGTTTGTAATTTTCAGAAGGCGTTGAGAGGGTCGGGAACAACTCAATGCCACCAACAAGTCATTGGATGAAGGCTGACATCCTAGTAGGAGACAAACCGCACCTATCCCTCACACAGGGCCCAAATGAAACCTATGAGACAGTGATGAGACAAACAGGAGACCAATCACCACAGCAAGTCCGATAACCCATGAAAGGTCACCAACAAAACCCAGGGCAAAGGTCCAGAGATACTTAAGATCTCAACAATAATGCAGACTTAAAACTCATCATCCACCATGACTCAGGGAACTGAGCAGAAGAGGGGGTAGAAAGAATGTAAGAGCCATGGCAGGGGAGAATATCCAGAGACATCGCCCCCCCCCAGCACAAGGGGGGGGAATGCACAAGGAGGAAGGAAAAAAAGAAAGAAAAACTGGCTATCTCTGGTGCAGTTCATACCCCCTAACCTATGGACAGATCTAGTATGCTCACCGAGGAAGGACCCCAGTGGGTAGGAGTCAGAGAGGAGGGAAATGGGGACACCTTCTCAAGATTTGTTCATGCAATGTATATACTTACTCATAATAAATTTATTAAATAAAAATAGTATCACAGAATATAAAATACCTTAGAATAAATTGAATAAAAGATATCTGTGATACTTTGAAATTTATAAAACTTTATTAAGAGATAGTAAAGGAGTGGGGGGCATAGCTTAGTCAGTAAAGTACTTGCCTAGCAAACATGAGGACTTCATTTTGATCCTCAGGACTGACTTTTAAAAAAGCTGGATATCATGGGGTGAGTCTGTAATTCCAAGACTGGGGAGGTAGAGAGGAGAATCCCTGGGACTTGCTGGCTAGACAGTCTAGCCTAATTGGCAAGCTCCTGGCCAATGAATAATTCTCTCAAAACACAATGGGAACAATACCCTGAAGAACAATACCCGAGTTTCTGGTTTCTACAGAACACCACACACACATGTGCATTCTCACACACATATGCATATGTGTATGGATGCACACGCACACAAATATACACTCACATAACAGATGATAAAGAAGGTTAAGCTGATGGAGAGGCACACTATGTTCATGGATAAATACCATGACGACCAAGTCACAAGGATTTCACTAACCTTTATGATTTTGAATTCTATTTCAGGCCAAGAGTTACTAGGATACTTCTGAAGAAAAAGGAGTATAAAGAGATGTCTGTCCCTATGAGTTATCAAGACTGTTAGTAAAGCCTTTGCAAGAGTGACAGGGTAGTACCATAGAGAGAAACAAACTCACTTTGGAATAGAACTGAGTCCAGGAACAGACTTATGAGAAACAGATCTCTGGACTGTAGGAAAAAAACATTGGTTCCTTATTCAATAGTGTACATTAATAAAATCAATTTTAAAAAAACCCTTAGATTAAAACACAGACATGTATATTTTAAATATGTTGGTAGGGAAGACACCAAACACTTTCTTAAAAGGTATCTTAGGGACCAGGGAGGTGGCTCAATGGTTGGAAGCACTTGCTGCACAAGCCTGTTGACCAGTAAAGACCAGGACTCATGAAAAGCTGGGCACAAGTCGAGTACCCATGTGCATTCCTAATGTGCCCATGGCAGTGGGAGACAGAGGTGGGAGAATCCCGAAGCTGTGGACCTTTGCTTTGTGTTCACAGCAGCAAAACAACACAGATAGCCCCTGTCTCAAACAGATGGGTGGCAAGGATGTCCTCTGACCTCCACCTATATTTCATGACATTCTTCTTCTTTTTTTTTGGTTTTTCGAGGTAGGGTCTCACTCAAGCCCAGGCTGACCTAGAATTCACTCTGTAGTCTCAGGGTGGCTTCAAACTCATGGTGATCCTCCTACCTCTGCCTCCCGAGTGCTGGGATTAAAGGCATGCGCCACCACGCCTGGCCATGACATTCTTAATGAGAGAAGCTCAAAGCAACTGCAGAAAAGTGGATAAAAATTTGAACAGATACTCCTCAGAGAAAGAAAGGAACTGTCTGGATATAACCCTTTAGAGGATTATGGGGGTATCGTCTGGCAAGAAGGGCCCTCAAGACTATGGAGGAAGCCTAACTCTAATATAAATGGCTCTTGCTTCTAACTCCCTGTTCCAGAAATTGGTTATTTCCTACACTGAGCTGTTGATCAGAGAGACCTACAAGGTCCCCAAAACAAGACAGGCTTCTGTCAAAGAACTTGATTACCCGCCCCAGGGAAAAAGATAAAACCTTATTGCTGAAGACACCACAGGTTGCTTTCACACAACACCGAGAGACCCTGCAGGAACCTGGAAGGAAGCCAGCTCCCAGATGGTTAGCCCTAATAGTGCTAGAATGAGCTACGTGAGCTGCCAGGGGAAACTGGCCAATGATGGTGCGAGAAAGCAGGGGACAGTGACCAGTGTGGCAAGAAATGCCACCTGTGTAATAGTGGCACTGAACCTAGCTGAATCAACAGCTCTCTGATTGGCTAAGAGACCTACTCAGTGGCAAGGAATCCTTAACTGGAATTGAGATCCAAAGCTAATTCCTATAGAGACCAAGAACCTGCCTCCACTAAACAAGGGCCTAAAGAAAGGCTCTACACATTAAAATCATGCCAAATTCATAACATTTGTCCCATTTAACCTATGCTGATCCCACTCTCTGTTGGAGAATCTGTTTGTAGTTTTCAGAAGACAGCAAGAACCGAATTCTACCAATAAGACCTGAAATGATAGCTGATTCCCAGGCAGGAGATGAACCACCCCTAACACATCACCTAGGACCCAGGTGAAATCCCAGAGGAAGTGGTGAGAAGAGCAAGAGTGCTGCTTCCACAGCGAGTCAGACAACCTCCTCAAGGGTGATGAGACAGACATTGAGGATACCCAAACTGTCCAAAGTACAAACCTAGAGACTCATAAGAGCTCAACACTAAAGCAGACTTAAAACCCACTCACCATGGCTTAGGGAACTTTGTGGGAGAGGGGGCAGAAAGATTGTAAGAGCTATAGTGTATGTGTGTGTAGGGGGGAATGTTCAGAGGCATTGCCCACTCCCCCCAAAAAAAAACTGTCTGCTGCTTGCACAACTCATAGTCCTCCATCCATGGAGCTTTCCAGCAATCCTACTGAGGAGGGCCTTCAGTGGAATGGAGGCAGGGAGGAGGGAAATGGGGATGCCAATGCAAGACTTGTTTACACAGAACCTCTACTTATTAATTTTAAAATGTGGGAGGGAAAAGGAGGGCTGGAAAGATGGTTCAGTGATTAAGGTACTTGTCTGCAGAGCCTAACTACCCAGGTTCAATTCCCCAGCACCCACATAAAGACAGGTGCACAAAGTGGCGCATGCATCTGGAGTTTGTTTGCAGTGGCTAGACGGTGCACCCATTCTCTCTCTGTGTGGGTTTATATCTCCTCTCTCTCTCTCTCTCTCTCTCTGCCTGCAAGTAAATAAAAAATAAAAAGAAAGTAAATGTTTGGACAAATCACATAAAGAGATGCTTGGATAGGTAAGTAATTATGAAGTTCTGTGGCATTTATAATATATCAGCAAAATTTAAGAAGTCTGACAATACCAAGTGGTGGAAAGAATATAGATTCTTCAATTTTCATAGACATCTTAATTTACTGATGACAAATTGAGGCAATCATTTAGGAAAAAAACACAGGTTGACACTATCTCTTAAAGTTGAACACACACACACACACACACACACACACACTGAACCTGCAAACAACCCACGGACCCATCATAAGAAGGTAGTTGATTAACTGTGGTGTGTTCACCCAGTGAAATATTATAGACAAGTGAAAACAAATGACCGCCATTGATGGGAAACTGCTGGATGAATCTAACCCTGTAAATAAGTCTTCAAACTATACTCCACATAAAGCCGAGAACAACATGTGTTTATGTATGTTTAAAAACACATGTAACACATATACGAGTCCATAAAGTCATATGGAAAAGAAAGCAAGGGATACTAATCAGGCAGGTTTACCATGTCTTGGGAGGAGGGGTGACAGTGTGGATCAACACGGTTAGATGTGGCATTGTCAGTGAGGAGGACTATTTCTGCATTACTAAAGCAACTAACTAAATAAAAGTAAATCATGCATGATCCATGGTGAGCTTCATGAACCAAGGAGTGGGGTTACAGCTGTCCTATGTACCGGCAGCCAAATTAAAACAACAGCAACAAGCTATTCCAAGTAAAAGTTGTATTGTGATAAGGGAAACGAGATTATTTATTCACTAGAAGAGTTATAGAAAGCTTGCATCTAGGCCAGAAGTGAGCATGCAGTTCACAGGAAAAATCAAAAGTTTGGAGTCCCTGTGAACAGTTATATTACAAAAATTATCTCCAGAACAGGTCTAAGGAGTAAACTTCAAAGGCCTGCCTGGAGAATGCCTTTTCTTTTATAAAAATTCTCTTCCATCTCCAGTCTACTTGCCAACACTGTTTAGCAGAACCAGTAAGTAGCTGGGGATCTCAACAGTGGAGGATAGGGATTCCTGGCTTTTCATGATGCCCGACCTCTCCCACCAGCTCACAAGACTCATCTTGGGCTATCTTATTCCTACATGGCATTAAGTGTGAAATAAGGCCCTGCTTGGCTGCTTGCCAGAGAGAAGGATCCTATTACAACTTCTGTAACCCATGCTCATGACACCCCAGACTCCACAAAGCATATCAGGGTGCTATGCAGGGTAGGTCTCTCCCCAGCACTAAGGCTTTGTCTGTGGACAGTATGGCGTGCTATTGTGCGTCCATTACTATAAGCTCAAAGGCTGGCTTTGTTTTTTGGCTCTTCAAAACTTGGGGAAAAAAACTCAATGATCTGTTAACTCCAACCTAGGGGTTTGCTCTATGGTTCTGGCATAAAGTGGGCATTTGTGATGGTTTACATTGGTTGTCAACTTGACCAGACCTAGAGTCACCCCTGGTGGATTATGTAGATCAGGTTAGCCTCTGGGCATGCTTGTAAGGGATTCTCTTGATTAGAGTAATTGAGGTGGGAAGGCACACCTTAACCATGGGCAGCACCATTCTGTGGGTTGGGGTCCTGGACTGGACTAAAAGGAGAGAGCTGGCTGAGCAGCAGTGTTCATCACTGTCTGCTCTGTTTCCTCACTGTGGACTGATTATGACCAGCTGCCTCAAGCTCTTGCTGCCATGATGGATTGCACCTTGAAATGAACCCAGCCTGCCTTCCTTCCTTCCTTCCTTCCTTCCTTCCTTCCTTCCTTCCTTCCACAGATTTTTGTCAAGTGTCAATGAGAGTGTAACTGATATATCATTTCATTAATATCTGCTGCATACTGGCATGATTTTCCAAGCAATCATTTTGAAGATCTCAGATTTCAAGAGAAAATGATTGTCTAGTAAAGCCTTTTTTCAGATTATATTGTATGGAGCAAAATACTGGATCTAAAAAATAAGAAAGGACTCACGAGACACATATAAAGAGCAGTTGGATTTGGGAGCCAGCTTTAAATCAGGGACATAGAAAGCCATTGTGTAGGAGGTTAGCAGCTGTGAGAAGGATGTATTTTGGGGAGACAGAACACATACAGAGAGAGAGAGAGAGAGAGAGAGAGAGAGAGAGAGAGAGAGAGAGAGAGAGAGAGAGAGAGAGAGAGAGGGAGAGAGAGATTGAAGAGAGCTTGGAAGACAAAGGCCTCTTACACAAATGATCCTCTTGTTAAAATGACAAATCCTCTGAATGACTTTGATGCATACAGCGACTCTGTTAAGAGATAGTAGCGAACTACACAAGTGCTGACCATATGAGAGACTAAAGGAAAATGAAAACCATAATTAAGCCCTTTGGGGTGAAGCTAGATTTCAGAATGAATGAAGGACCTTCCCCATAAGGCTAGTCACCAGAAGCAGGTGTCCACAGACAACACCTCTGGCAGGAAGAAGAGACGTCCCTTGACCTGGCCACTAGGCAGAAAAGTCTCACAAACACAGACACATGTTCCTATTTCCCCACTTGAAGTTATTTACATTTTAAAAATCTAGGCCATCCTCCTCTCTTGGCAGCAAGTTCCCTGATTAACTCCACCTGCCAAAGCTAAGCCCATATGTGTTCATTTCCCCCTAAATTAATTGGCTTGCTACTCTGCAGGCTTCCAAGTGTTAAGTCATTGCACGTGAGCATGCTTTGCAGGTGCAGGCGACAGCAGGCCCTCTGGTGAGGTCATGTGGCCGTCTTGATCCGACTTGCTTTCCCTGGAATATAAAGACATCAACAGGCTTCTCCACCCTGGAGCTGGCTGGGGTGGGGTGGGTGGGGTACGCTGAAAGCACCTCGTTTTCCTTTCTACCACCCCCACTCACACAGTCTGTTGCCAACCTGTGTTCCACCTATTGTGAAGGTTTCCATTCCAGTCAGACCAGGGAACGAGTAACTCAGCAACACCCATTCTGGGATGCTGGGCTTGGTGTCTGAAGCCTCCCTTCTGGCTGCTCCAAGTTTATGAAGGATCATCTGATAATGACTTGTTCCTTCACTAAGCTGTCATACACATTTGCCCTGCTGAAGGAATTCTATTGTGAACATCTCTTTCTGTTGGGTAGCTTTATGAGAAAGGTCTTCATTTCTTTCAAGTATTGGGCATTGAGCTGAGGGCTTATGCATGCTAAGTAAGCACTCCATCACTGAGCTGTATCTCCAGCCCTCTTTTTATTTTGAGGTGTGTGTGTGCGGGGGTGTCTCATTAAGGTTTTCAGGCTAACCTTGAACTCACTCTGTAGCCCCAGCAGGCTTGAACTTGTGATCCTCCTGCCTCTCCCTTTCAGTAGCTGGGATTACAGACCTTGCCATCCAGCCCACAGCTAAATATTTCTTCCTATAAAAATCATTGCATCTGGGTGTGGTGATGCATGCCTGTAATCCCAACACTCAAGAGGCTGATGCAGGAGGATGTCTAGTTTGAGGCCAACCTGGGCTACATGGTGAGGACCTGTCTTCAGAACAAAAACCATTCAAGTCCAATTTATATACAATAAAGTGCACATGCCTAAGGTGTACCTTTCTGATTTTTGGTATGTATGATACAAAACCATCACTGCTAAAACCACAAACATTTCCATCTATTTCACATGAGTTTCCTTTAGGATGTGGCCAGGTTTATCTTTAATCTGGAAGATTTGTGGGGTTTGAGGGAATGTGACCTCACCTAGAAGCGCAGGGTTTAACATGGGGTCGTGACAGTGTTAAGCAATCCATGACACCCTACCCTCAAGTCCCCTCCTTACTCCTGGGGGAACTTCTCTCTGACCAACAAGACTTGGGATGTCGAGCTGACTCACGCTTGTCCTGGGGCGCATGCTCGGCTCTGATAAGAGGCAGGGAGCGACCCTTTCGTTTGTTTACAGTGAGTCATGCTGGAAGTCAGGCATCTAATTTTTTTCTCTCCCATGTCATGGTTAGGCAAGACCCAGACGCAGATACACCCCAATTCAAACGGCAGTCACCCTTAAAAGCACTGGGAAACTTCGAGCTACTTTAGGACACGTGACTCAATGGGGACCCCTACCGGTGAGACCAGAAAAGCCGTCTTGGAGTTAGTCTACCTCAAGGGCATTTTTTTTCCCTTGCAAATGTACTGGTACAGGAGTTTGGCAATCCCACCCAGGAGACCCTAGGTGGAATGGGGGCAGGGAGGAGGGAAATGGTGGTAGCAACACATGACTTGTTCATACAAAGTTTCCACTTAATAAAAATAAAAAGTGTACTGGTATAGATATGTTTATTCTTTAATTTGATTTCATTATGCCATTTTCATATGCCTTTGGGCGTGTTTACCACCCTTACCCTCTCTTTCCGTGATGATCACAAGCATCCAGTACTCAGCACTCTAAGTACTGCGTTAACATTGGTTGCCTTCCACTTCAAGCTTAGCTTTGTTTGAAGGCCCAGGCTGTCACTTTGTCCCTTCTTCCCAAATAATCACCCTTCTATTTTCATGCCATATGTATATTTTTCTTTCTCTTTTAATCTAGACCCCCTTATATAAGAGAAAATGTGATATTTGTCTTTCTGTGTCTGGCTTATTTTACTTAACACAGTGATCTCCAATTCCATCCACTTCCCTACTTATGTCCCCTTCTTTATGGCCGAATAAAACTGTACTGTGTGTATCCACCATATTCTCTTCATCCACTCACTCACGGATGGGCAGCTAACTTAGTTCTATAATTTGGCTATTGTGAGCAGTGTGGTGATAAGCACGGATGTTCAGGTATCTATACTGAGTTAGACAGTCAAGGGCAGGAGGGTCCTCAGGTCAGCCTGAATCCTGTCCACCCCACCCCACCCCATCTATGAGTGACAAAGTGTGACATGAGTCACAGATTTCAGCCTATGCCCACACTGGAACAATTAGCCACATACTTGCTTCAGGGATGAACCTTCCCCCAGCTGCAAGCTGCCTCCATGGTGGAGCTCCAGGCTACAAGCCAACAGCTTTCAGTGATAGGAACTGTGACGGCCAGGGTTTAAAAAGCCAAAGTTGCGATTCTTTTAACCAATGCTTTTTTGGCCTTGATTTAAATTTTCCATGCACAAGTCTTGATGGGAGCGTGCGGGGATGTTTCAACTAGCATGAATGTCACGATCAAGTCAACATAAAGTAGATTTATCTGCTGGTTCAATGCACTGAAGCAAAGTGCTCTGTTTTGAGAACAAATCACCATAGCAACTCAGCCGCCCCAGTTACAGTAAGCTCAGTGCGACCAAAATAAAAATTCTTACCAAGTCTGGGGATTGGCTAGTGAGTTGCTGAACCCGACTTTCAGTTTCCAGGTGACATTATCCAGCACCTACTGTGATTTCATAAGTTGCAGAAAGGGACATTTCACATAATAGCAACATTAGAAAGATGGGTGACATACAGCGGGGTTCTAAGTTGCTCCCTCGCCAGCCTCGGCACCCTCAGCAGCACTGTGTAAAACAGACTTCAGAACAGAGCTCACTGTTGTTTATTGGGGCTTGCCAGTTCTTTTCTGTGTTGGGGGTACACAGAGAACAAAAGCTGGTCCTTGGGAAGAAACAAATCAATATAAAAACAGACTTTCTGTAGGCGTGGAAAGAAAAGCAAAAGCACTTTCATTTGTTCTCCATCCCCAGTTCCCTCAAGCTACTGGGTTTTGCTTCCATTAGTTACTTGTTTCTCTCCCATCCTCTTCCTTCTCTCAGTTGGCTCTTGATCACCAGCAAACAAAAGCACCTCTGAAGGGCTGCTTGCCTCATTCCCTTCTTCCTGTCCCTCATCCTTCTCAGAGGGGCGGTGTGCCCCCCAGGCTCCCTGTACCCAGCAGCCACATGACCCAAGCCTCTTTCTGGTTGTACCCTAAGGCTAGCCTCTTAGACTGCTCACCCTGCAGCCCTCCTCGGAGATTCTCCCTTTCAATCTAGCTCTTTCTCAGTCCCTCCTCGTCTCCTCTCTCACCAAAATAGAGGCAAAATTCTGCCTGCTGGTCCTTTCATGCTTCCTTACAAATTTAACTCTGCATTTATTGGCTGTTTCCATCTCATTTCTGTGCTGCAGGATCTTCTCATCACACTGTTCTCTGCAGGCTGATGCCCAGCCAACCTAACCAAACTGGAATTACCCTTTTCCCCAATAAAACCAGGTCCTGCTCCACACTTTTTAAGTCTTCTCATCACTTCCCAAGTCGAAGGAAGTGGGCTGGGAGTTATTTAACCTCTTCCCGGGAATCCTTTTCCTTTGCCACGCAGGTACTTCCTTTATGCATATCCTTCCCGTTTCCGAAGCCATCACCCAGTTCTGTGACCCAGTTATCAGTGACTTCTGAAGCCATCTGATTCTTCCAGTCCTCCTAGCCAGCAAGGGATGGTGGTGATGAACCTGGTAGCGGCTTGCATCTATCTGCCTTTCATGATTTTGACTTCTTGACCTTTTAGTGTCCAGTCCCTAAAGATAACACTACCAAGAATTAACACTCTTTCCCTTCCATTTCAAACCCAGTTTTGTTTTGATACCGGATCCCAAAAGCCCAGGCTATGTAGCTGAAGCTAGCCTTGAACTCCTGATCCTCCTGCCTCTACTTCCCAAAGCTGAGAGGGCAGGCTTTAGGTTTTTTGTTTTTTCTTGAGACAGGGTCTTCCTATGATGGCCAGGCTGGCTTCAAGCTCACAGTTTAGTACAGATTGGCCTCCCTACTGCTAGGCTTATGGGCATGTACCACCAGGCCTGATGTACTCAGATCCCATCTTTCCCTTTCATTTTCCTGAAATAAGCAGCCCTTACAAGCCTCCTACAATGGAGCCCCATGTGTGGCTCTGTTCACAATTCTATTTTCGTGTTTCTCTACTAACCTGGTGGACTCGGCCAAGCGCACCACCAGCATCTGCCTGCTGAAACCCTAGCTGTTTCTTGACTCAGCTGGTATTCTACCTCTGCTCCGAGGCCATTCCTGGTGTCTGACCTCTGGAGCACTTTTGTCCTCACTTCTGCTTTAACTTCTGTTCACTGCAGGACGAGGGCCCCTCGATGGCATGGGCTCTTGGCCTTACTTCAATGCCTGACACTGAAAAGAGGCCTTCCCAGTCATGCTTCCCCAACTCTACCACACCGCTCACCTCTAAGTTGCTGCTGGGTGTCACCCTTCCCAGAAAGAAAGGTGCACTGGGACTAAGTCTCTCACTCAGAAAGAGGCACTGTCTTAGTTTATACCAAACTAGAGCTAGAGCTCAAAATGGTAGGGAAGGGCCCCAAATGTCACCTAACATAGGCTAGGCCACCCCAACATTACATCCGGTTATGTGCCATGCTGAACAGTCACAGGAAGGATGTTCACCTTCCAGGCCTCAGGGAGCCATGTTCTCCGGTAGACAAGTAGATTCCTAGGAATAGCTGAAGTTCTTTCTCATTTATGAATCAGTCTCTTTAACACCCATGCTCTGTGCTTCCAAAAGAATGAGAAGCCAGACTCCACTGGGCAAGATGTCAGTCCCCTAAAATGAACCTGTTCTTATAATTAGTATCAAAGTTTTTAATGTCTTGGCATCTTAGTACCAAATTAGACTTCTTGGATATTATATATTAGGACATGCAAACAGAAGGGGGACTATTTGTGAGGAGAAAGGGGATCCAGAAGGAGGAGGGGAGGGACGGGATGGTGGATGGGAGTGAATATGAGCAAAGTATAATGATATATATATATATGTATATATATATATATATGAAAATGTCCTAATGAAACATTTTGTATGCTAAATGGAAAATTAATATATACATACAAAACATGTGTATGTATATATGTATTTTGTCTTCTTTTTAATAATAGCTTTTGGCTGTATGAAGCTGGTAATGTGCTTATCATTATATGTGAGTTATGGGAACTCACGATGGCAACACTATTACCAAATTAAAACTAGACCAAGGTTTGATGGGACTGAATTAATGAGGATACCAGGAAGGTGTGAGGATTGGCTTAAAACAAATCAAGGCCCTGGAGAGTTAGTTGGTCTGTCAAAGGCATGCTGAAGTAAGTTCACCGAAGGCCACACTAACCCTAACCCTAACTCTGCAGTGCAGCTGGACCAGCACCCTTGGGACTGCCATCACGTTCTAAGTTAACCTCTACTTGTTCATTTATTTGTAAGCAGAGAGAGAGAGAGAGAGAGAGAGAGAGAGAGAGAGAGAGAGAGAGCGCACATGAGAATGAATGGGTGCACCAGGGCCACTGCAAACAAACTCCAGATGCATGTGCCATCTTGTGCATCTGGCTTTACTGGATACTGGGGAATCAAACTTGGGTGGCTAGGTTTTACAGACAAGTGACTTAACCGCTGAGCCATCTCTCAGCCCTACTTGTTTATTTTTTGAGACAGATCTTGTTATGTAGCCAAGGTCGACCTTGAATTTGCCATCCTCCTGCTTCAATCTCCAGAGTGCTGGGAGTAGCGTGGGGCTGGGAATACAAGCAAGCCTCAGGATGCCTGGCAAGACTCTATTTTTTAAAAATATTTTATTTATTCATTTTCAAGCAGAGATCAGAGATCAGAGAGACAGAGAGACAGAGAGAGACAGAGAGAGCACACCAGGGCCACCACCTTGTGGGTCTGGCTTACATGGTTCCTGGGGAATTGAACCTGGGGCCTTAGGCACTAGAGGCAAGTGCCTTAACCACTAAGCCATCTTTCCAGCCCATGCCTCTATTTTTATAAAGCTGCCAAAGGGCCATCCTAATCAGGTAGCAAAGGTGCCTAGCCTAGAAATCAGAGGTCACAAGCAGCTCTACATAGTTTTCAGAATTTTTAAACCCATTTCTCATTTTCTTTTAAATTAAAAAATTTTTAAAAGGTTGCACACATAGACCCCTCTCCTGCCCCAATTCTGTTGAGGGTCTTTGATGGGTTATTGGTATTCACTGTGGGGACCAAGAGGCCCCAGTCAGTCTCTGCAGGGTTGGGGGAAACTGTCTCGGGCTCCTCCCACCCACCCTGAGGCCTGTAGCATCTTCCTGTATCCTCTTCTGCAAAGTTCCCTGAGCCATAGCGGGCAAGATAGGGATCTGATTTAGTGTTGCTTTCTCTGTGCTCTGGATCTCTGTTTTGATGAGGTTTGCGTGAGCAGCGTGTCTGTTGCTATTTCCCAGGAACTAGTTTTCAGGCTGAGAGCAGTATTCATGTCACCACTTCCCCTGTAATGACTTCTGGACCCGGGCAGATGAGGTGGAGGTGACCTATCTCCTGGTAGACAGTCAGCTCTCTCTTCTAGATGTGTTGATGATGTATCCTTGTTCTCCCTGTGTTCTCTTCCATGAGCGTGCACACACACACACACACACACACACACACACACACCCTGGGTCCCAGCCACCCCACATGAGCCGTCAGGAACCCCCATTTCTCAATTTTGCCTACTGATCTTGACACTATTATCGAGGGGTGTAAGGAGAAAAAAAAAACCCTTTGCTTTTTCTGTCAGCATATTGGTAGCCATGTATATGAAAGTGGACACACGCAGACTTCTCTGACCTGCTCTAGCTACTGTCCTGTCCCAATGTCTCATCATGGGCTCTGGACTACTTGGGTTTCCGATCATGGTTTTAACAACTACTGTCAATGACCTTGTGCAAACTGCTTACTCTCTTTGGACCCTGGCATTACATAAAACCTCTGTGGCTTGGCTGTGAGGATTAAATAAGACAAACAAGTTACATTACCACTGCTAAGAAAGGGTTCATTAGTTTGCTAGTCTTTATTCAGACATTAAAACACTGAAAAATAACTTGTCTCACATGCTATTTAAAAAGGGGCATGCATCCACTTTTAAAGCAGAAGCAACAAAAGTTAAATAACTGAAATGATCTAATTCATAAATGGACAATTAAACGTGTTTAGGAAATTACAATAAATTCCAGATCATGGAAAGAGCAATTTACTTCTTCCAGCTTTGGTGTTCAAAGGAATAAAACTACCTGTGGCAGGAAATGACACTTTTAAAGATGCCCCAGGCACTGTGCTCATGGGAACACTCCTTACTTTCCAACCAGAGTATTTCCAAAGGAAAAGGCTTTTTCCTCTCCTTTTCTTAAAGGGGACATGCTGCAGAATGTCAAAGCAAGAGGGGAAAATGACCAAGAAAAATGTGTTGATGCTCTAGAACGTGGCTTACCAGCAAAGCCAACAGCAGAAGCAGAAATTCCAAGAGCATTACAGCTGTAATTATTTATTCTGCACAATAAAAAACATGAATATTCTCTGAAATCTAAATATTTCCCAATGCACTACTGGTAACATATGGCCTCTGACTATACATTGTTATTTTCACTTTGCTCCTAAATGCTGAGGAAAACATGGAATAGACATTACAGGCCCCCAGCGTGTTGGGGACAGGGAGGAGGGAAGTGGGGGTACCATCACAGGACTTGCTCATACAATGTATCTAATTATTGACAATAAATATGAAAAAAATAGACACAACAAATGTGAGCGCACGCGCACACACAGATGTTACATATAGATATATTTCAGTTTTATCTCCTCCCATCCAAATCTTGGCTTACAGAACCACAAATTAAACAACAGCAGCAGCATGGTGGTACAGGCCACCAAAAACCTGTTGATAAAGATGGACAAGTAAGTGCTAAAGTTTGAAATTAGATAGGAAATAGCTATATACCAAAAATAAGATTCATGTCAAGGCCTGGTTACATTTTAATCCACTCAAGCTGGAGAAAAGAATTTCCCTAAGATACTGGTTTTGAAGGGATGTTTCTAAGTTAGAGCGAACAAAAGGAAAATTTCCCTAAAGTCCTCTGAGCCAAAGTAAAATCAAATTATGCTGGGAAAACAAAAGCAGATACCAGTGTTGCTGCCTCCTTGACCCACCTGCTTCCTCAGATTTGCTCTGTTGAAGGTTTTCCTGCCAGAGGCCACTGGTCAGCTGTGTCCTGGCACCTCAAGCAGCCAAACCTGAACTCCCTTCCTCATGACCTTATGAGCTGGGGACTTGCATCCCAGAAGCACTCAAAAATCTGTGACCGACTGTCTACTGAGCCTCTGCCTCCGACTAAAGACAGCCATGATTGCCTGATGGCCTCTACCAAGTAAGATTCCCTCTGGAACCATTAAGAAAAATTTGAGAGTGGCATTATGACAAACTAGCACACTTGAAGATGATTTCTCATAGTATTTTATATGTTCAATTTTTTTATAAAAAACTTGGACAATTAAGGTTTAAAAAATGGTACAGTTCAACAACAGGCTGGTATTTATGATTCTGAATGAAAAAGCAGAGGTGGTAAAATATAGATGAGAAGTAAAGCCATACTTCAGCTCAGTGACGTTGTGTCCTAGCTTCTTTACCAAAGGGCTTAGATTGTAGAAATGCATAAGAAACTAACAGAAATAAATGGTTGATGGGTGTCCTGATGCTTCCCACAACTGGAAATTTAGTACAATCCACTTAGTTGGAAGAGGAAGTGGCAGCGAGCGTCCTTCACTGTAATGACTATTTCAGAGTTCATCAGAAATGACCAGTCATAACCAGTCACATCCGAGACAGGTCTCCTTTGTGTCCCGAGGTGCATCACCGAACAGCGGTCACCTGGAGGAAATACCAAGACCACGCTAGCTGTGCCTGGATAACAGGGGTCAATCACAATGGGAGCCCGGGAAACCTGAGTCCCAAAA
>PVHP010008728.1:0-52579 GCA_004024765.1 Zapus hudsonius
TCCGAACTCGGGTTCGGCCGGTGTCCAAAGCCTGGATACCAGTTGAGGGGGGTCAAACCTTTCGGAGAGTCCTGGCGAAGTTGTTACTCGGTCACCATCTTGCTCCGCCCCCCACAAACTATTTTTTGAACCCAAGTGTTCCCAATTCCAGGTTCTTACCTTTTACTCTGGAGTGATGTTTTAAGTGTTCTCTGTTATTTTTATGTGTTCTCCATTATTTTTGAATCCCCATCCCAACGGCATTCAGCATTTGTCTTTTTGCTGTTTTACTAACGTTGGCACTTTATATAGCTTTGTCCACACTTCAAAGAAAAAGATGAAGTAGTTGATGCAAAGAATAGCAGCAGGTAATAGTTAGTTGACTTGGGTTTGGATTTCTTACTGAAAGTAGACATTCATCACACCATATAGCATTCAAGCCCTGAAAGAGTTGCTATTCGGCCCTTTAAAGAAAAAGATTCCCAATCCATCTCCTACACTTTGATTCAAGTTTATGAAGCTGAGTTATTATAGGTATATACATGAGATACAAACAAGTGCAAGCACTGCTTCCCAGGGTCTTTCACTTGAGATCCGCTCTTCTTCCTGAGACCCTCTTATCTTTGTCTGCTGTGGTCTGAACTTCCCCCACATGAGTCTCAATTCCCAGCTCCACTCAGCCATCTGGTCCTGTGGGGAAGGGAGACCTAACCCTGTCTTTAATGTCTCTTAAATTCTTGTCTTTCTGTTCTGTCTGATGGTCTCCAATTTACCATGTGTGGATTCCCACTCTGGATCAGACATGTGGACTATCTTCTTTTCCCCCCACTTGTCCCCTTAAGCTGATACAAGTGCGGTCCCTCTTTAATCTCAATTTCCCTGCTCTATCTGTTTCATGGTCCCTGAATTTACTATACATAGATTGTCACTCAAGGTCTGACACATTGACTCTCATGTGTTTGCAGCCCTTTTGAACTTCACCTTCTAACCCCAGTTGCTCTGGCTTTCCACATGATCCCCAGCTCCATTCTAACTTCACCTTCTAAACCCCAGCTGCTTTGGTGTTCCACGTGCTTGCAACCCCTTCTGAACTTCACGTTGTGAGCCTCAGTTTCTCTAGCTCTCAGGGGTTCCCAGCTTCATTCTAACTTCACGCTCTAAACTTCAATTTCTCATTAACTTCCACTTTCTTGAGGTATGTTTTCCACCTGAAAATGTTCCACTCCTCCTTTCCCAGTCCCAATTCCCTTTAATTAAACTCCACAAATTGTGATTTCTCCTCAAATAAACTCAGTAATTCATAATTTCAATAAATCATACAAGCATACCCTGGATATTGCAAGCTTGGTTCCAGGCTTCCCCCACTCAGCACCCATGTAAAGCCAGATGCACAAAGGGGAACAGGCATCTAGAGTCCATTTGCAGGAGCTGGAGGCCATGGCATGCCCATTCTCTCTGTCTCTCGTCTCTCGTCTCTCTCTCTCTCTCTCTCTCTCTCTCTGTCTCTCTCTCTCTCTCCTTGCAAATAAATAAGAATATTTTTTAAAAACAGCAAGAAGTCCCTATTCCCCACTCCACTGGTGGTAAAATAAACAAAAGCCTCTCACAAAGAGCTGTAGGATGTAGAGCTGAAGAGTGAGAATTTGGAAGTTGGATGATCCAGCGCTCAAATCACAATTCCACTCGGTAACTGGGTGGTCTTTTATAAGTTAACTTCTCTTCACCTCAGTTTCTTTATTTGTTCAAACAGTTCCTAGTTCATATGCTTGCTATGAAAATTAAATGCATATAATGGTCATAACATACTCTGCTGCATCACAATGCTCAGTAAATCTTGTTGATGGGATTTTTAAAAAAAAATAGACAGGAATGCAGGAAATTGCTCTGTTGCTCAACTTAGAGATTTTTTTTTAGTTATTCATTTAACTTTTTATTGATAAACCTAAGAATAGACAACACATCAACATATCATAACCCCCTCCTACCACCTTCCTTTTCCTCCCTCCACTGAATCCCTTCTTCTTTCTAACTAGTCTCTTCTAGTTTGATGTCCTCATTTCCCCTGCTATCATGCAGGTCTTCTGTAGGTACCATCAGCTACTGTGAGGTCATGAATATCAAAGTCACTTCTGGTATTGTATGCACTCTCCCCCCCCCACCTTTGGCTCTTGCATTCTTTCCACCAGATGAGTTAATTGATAGTTTATCACTCAATGTATGCTTCTCTTATGTCTCTTCAAGATTAGATTCAGCTGTATTTTTAACAAGAGTACACCAAAGCAGTGGTTCTCACTGCATCCTCATTTGGGCCTCACTGGTGAGTGGTGCCTTAGTTAAGGTACAAGACCTTTCTCTTTCTGTACACAAAAGTATTTTGTAGAGAGAAAATGAAAAGAGAGGGGAGATACTTCTCCCAAGTATTTTTGGAATCCAGCAGGGCTTCAAGGTCATGGAATGACCCTCTGGGACTTAAGCTTTGCCAACTTAGAGATATTTGAGCAGATTCATCAGAAAAAAATCAAAGAAAATGAAAGAATTATTTTCTTTAATTTAGTATTCTTAACTCCCTACACCCTGCATGGTGACATCCTGGAAATGTTAACAATGTTGCCAATAGCAACAGCCAGTTTTCCTTCTGGATGCTGCCTAGACTCCAGCAGCCGATGTCACCAACCCACCTGTCACTATTGACACATAAAGAATTCAAATCACCTGTTTCTACTGATCAGGGAATACAGAACTGAGGTTTCTTGAAGATGCAACCTTCCAGTTATTCAAACATTCTGAACTGAAGCCACTGAATGGGGACAGGTCAAGACCCAACCACATAACTAACTTCTTATCAAGGCCCCAGACATTAGATGACTCCATGTATCATTACTATTAAAATGTGCTTTCTTTTACTTCCTGTTCTCATTAGAATTATTGTCTTTACATTTTATTAACCTACTGATCAATCAGGCATTATAGAAGAGGATCATGCAAGCCAAGTCCCTTTCTCTTCTCTCCATTCCACACCAAGACCAAAATACAGAATTGCAAACACAAGCAAAAAGGGATGGGGAAGGGGGCAACCTATGCCTCCTTTCTTGGAAATCACAGAAAGAGCTTCTGTTTAAAATAAGCCACCCAAATTCCCCCTGCATGCATATCCAGGCAAAACAGCTACCCCTGCTAACAGTTCTTCCTCATCCTTTCTGCCCAGGTGGGATAATTTGGGAAGGTTCTTAGAACTGCCTGTAACTCCTAAGATGGAAATGTGTTGAAGAGGAATTCTCACCTCCACCTCTGAAACTTTTTAAGGGTCAGTCTTCATCCTGGTTTCAAGGTGATCCAGCCATACTACCCAGGAGTCCTGAGCTCTGGTCCATAATTCATCTTGCTTTTACTACCACATCCAAGACTTATGAAGACAGGGCTCACCTGGGCTGAAACATAGCCCTTTAAGTCTACAGGTCTCATGAATACCCAGGCTCATGTTAGAATATGGTACCCTAGGGGGAAAACCTAAGCTAGGTTGCAGACATAGTTTGATTTATAGCTTTAAATATTTATACATGGTGTGTGGGCTTCCATGTGTATCCTTACAAATGTTAAAGGAAGATCTGTTTGTGGGTTGTCTCCCAGTCTCAGTTCCCATCTCTGGGTCTCTTCCTTGGCTACACTGCTAAGGATGGATTCTAGACCACTGACTACCACATCTTGGAAACAAGGATAAAACACTCTGTGAGATGCAGATGGTTACCCAAAGCCAACATCAGTCATCTTTGCTGACATTCCTTTTCCCTTGGTAACAACCAGTCTATTGTTTATAGCAATAAATGTCCTCTTGGTCAGGGGACAGATGAGGATTATTACTTTTGCCTTTAGAAAACCTACAGAGGATATATAAATTCATATCATCCATAGAAAAGATAAATCAGACACTAAGAGCAAAGCCCAATTTGGTACATTATGACCACAAATGTATATTGAAATAATATAGACATCCATATTTATATGATTGAATATGTGTTATTTTTCTTTCTGAGTACAAGTGAACTTTGGGAGAAGGACCAAAGGAGATGAATACATCAAGCATAAAAATGAATGTTAAAGGTGGGCAGTGGGGAAAAGAGAAACAAAAATCAATGAGTTTAAAATAAAACACTGCCACAAAGTTGCAGGGAAGTCTTTGCCCATAAAGTTAATTGTTTGATCAATGCAGCAAGGTCCAGACAGCCAAACTGAAGAAAACTAGCTCTGAAGAAGGTTGTCCCTGAAAAGGGATCTCACTGACAGAAAGCTGAACAAACTCTTCCTGCAGGAATGGGTCCAGAAAGGAGCACAGAGTAGGTACCAATATGAAGATGTCATAGAAAACCCACATCCAGAAAATTCCAGACAGACACTTAAGTGGCTCGGTCTTTGGCACAACAGTGGATCTGCTAAGAGAAATAGAAGACTTGTAGGAAATAATGGGAACTTGAGAGTTTTTTAATTATTTTACATGATCATTGCTCTGGTAAATGGTTTTGTAAGGTTAATTTGAATTATGTTATCTGTTTTACTTTAGTTCTGTTCAACTTCAAAAACACTTTGTGAATGCCAACAAAATGGCTAGTAAAGATGCTGGACACAGACAAAAATGACCTGAGTCCCTGACCCCAAGGAATTTCTAGTCAATTCAGAAATGAAGAAAAAAATCCCATGAGCAATTAGAGAGAGAGGGATCTGCCTTGTTGTAAAGTAAGATCATTCAAACTCATCTGTATACTGAGCACAATATTGTTTGTGTTGAGGTATAAATTGATCAGCCCTCCTCTTTTCATCTCAAAAACTTGAAGTCAAAAATTTAATCAGAACTAGTAAATCAAGCTGAATGCCCACCTCCCCCCCACACACACACACCTCTGTCTCCTTTAAGGTAGAAAAAAATATTTACTAGTAGCCTGTTAAATATTTACTAGAAGCCAAAGGCTGATCAGGCCAGTAAAGAGAGAGTCTCTAGTCCATAATCTCAAAGATCAAACCTCAAAAATAACAGGAGAAATATTCTTTCTGCAATGTGAAATTTACAAAATCCTCAGATAAAAATTGTGTTTATATTTACAGGCTTACAGGCTCTGCTTCTTCACAGGTGACTATGAAGAGAAGAAGTAAGGTCAAGTGTTATCTTTATTCCAGAGCAGAGTCACAAATACCAATATGTATCCAATTTGTAAACTATGAGAAAATAGAACACTACAAAATTATTATAAATTTGCAAGAATCAAGATTATTTCCCATCCTTCATATGGCATACACAGGGCTTTCTGAGGGAGGCAAGTTCGTGATCCTGAGAACCTTGAAAGGCAGTTAATACAACAAAGGTTCCTCGAGAGGAAAATCAGTCCAGAAGCAGATAGTGGGGAAAGGCTCACCAAGGCTCAAACCCAAGTGTGGTTCCCTGGGGCAGTAGAAGGGATGACCCCTGAAATTTCACCAGGATGTATCTCTGAGATGCATTTAAATCTTTAGGAAGGAACTTTGCATGTGTATCATTAAGTTCTGGGTATTTGGGATGGTGAAGGAAGACAGGATAAATTAGACCACTCCTTCCCCTTATCTTGAGATCTTGTAGAGCAGTGGTCATGTGGTCATTAACCTATGTGGTTAGATTGGCTTTTGGAATTATCGTCCTTCAACACATCTAAATAAACACCTAGATCACGTCTCTAAAACAAATATAAAGGTTCATGGTATTTGTGAAGCCATTGTAGTTATAGAAAAGATCAATAATTAAAAGCTGTTTATCTTCAATTAGGAGGAATGGTAAATGCTATTTTAATGCCATTTTAAAAGTTAGATTTAGAATGAGACTCTGCCAAAAAAATAAAATAAAATAAAAAGATTTATTCTGACAAAATACCAACAAACTCACAGACATATTAATAGCTGAGCTATTATTGGCAGGTGAAGAAATATCATTTTAATTGCAAACATTCCTGCCTTGCTCTGGATACTGCATGAAGAATGGCTTAGAAAGAGGCAAAAATGAATTCTGGACTAAGGCTGTGATAATGAATTTTAATTGTTAACTTGATTGGATTAAGAAATACCACAGAGCCAAAAAAAAAAAAAAAAGGGATGGGGCTGCTTACAATGCTGTCTTCTGGACACAAAATGGCTTTGATATTAATGACCTCACAGTTCCTGACAGTACCTCACAAGACCTTCAGAATAGGAGGGAAAAAATGATAATACCAAAACAAAAGACAGATACTTGGAAAGAAAAAGGGATTCAATGTAGTGTGGTCTTGGGAGGGAGAAAGAGGAAGAAGGGAATTATCATATTTATTCTCTATATTTATAGAAGTAGTCAATAAAAAGTATTAAAAAAAAGAAACACCACCAGAGGCAGGCATGGTGGCACACGGCTTTAATCCCAACACTCAAAAGGCAGAGGTAAGATGATTGCCATGAGTTCAAGGACAGCCTGTGACTACAAAGTCAGTTCCAGGTCAGCCTGGGCTAGAGTGAAACCCTGCCTCAAAATTTATATATATATATTTATATATATATTATATATATATATATATTTATATATATATAATAAGTATATGTATATATATAGAGAGAGAGAAAGAAAAGTGAAAGAAATGCCACAGGAGTTGAAGAAGCATGCTTTGGGGTGTGCTTGTGAGAGGGTTTCCAGAGAGACTTAACTAAATGAGGGAAGACCCACCTAGAATGTAGAGCACCATCCCATGGGCTTGGGTCCCAGACTAAAAAAGCCAATTAACCCAGGCTTTCTGCTCTCTGCTTCTTGATCGGTGCCATAGAACAAGTCACTCCTGCCATCACGCCTTCTCCACCATGCCTTCCCCACTATGATGGATTATTCTGAACTGTGAAACAAAATAAACCCTTCGTTCCTTAAATGATTTTTTTCCAGGTGATACATACATTTGGGCTACTATTTACTCATTTAGCTAACTAACTCTTTTATCTAAAGATTATTCTCTGATCATGTTCACCTGTATTCTTTTTCTTAATTGGTTCCATCTTCAGAATAAAAAACACTGAAAATTTCACCTGCCAGTTTGTACAAATCCAGGCTAGATATAAACTAGGAAGCTGTGGACCTGATTCTTTACATGAACTACAAATAGTGTGATTGTATTAAAATGTTATTATATTATGCTACTAATTATATGAGATTTTATGTATTATCTATTATGATAAAGTTATGATATGATAATTCACATAATGTGTTTCCACTTTTAATTTAGCAACTTTAATATTTCTCAACATCCATGTACAGCTCTTGCAAATACCATGATAATTCACCAAATCTCTGGAACCACGTATTTTAAAAAAATACAAAGAGAAATAGTTAATTTAAATGCTGGGTAACACTATGAAGCAGGACCTTCTTAGGCAAAAGTAAAAATCTATTGCATTAATATTGCCTAAGGGGTAGTATGAAAGATTCAACAAGATTTGAAAGATTTGACAAGTCCATTATTTTGTCGTTTCTCTTTCCTCGATCTTCTGCTTCCCAAACCCACCCCTGCACTAAAGGGTTCATGACTTGAGACAAACTAAAACTTAGATTTGGTTATCTTTTGTATTGAGAACACTGAGTAAGAGATTTGGACAGGTCTCTCCCTGGGACTTGGATGGTGGTGATCATGATAGCTGGTGTTTGAAATGAAGAATTGCAATATGCCTGAGCTGAGAACTGTACTCTAAGTAAGAGGGATGTCCATATGCCCCTCAATGAATTTTATTTTTTATAGTTCTATTATTTATGGACCCATAAAAGCATGGGATCATGCATATGGACTTCTCTTGCCCTAAAATAATACTCTTCTTAGTCTGAAATCAAAGATGCTATTACCTTTGATTTTAATTCCTCAGGACCATGCCATTGCCAAGGTTTCAGCAGCATTTTGAATGTTTTCATTTATGTCTTCCTACCACACATTCAAATTGGTCCACATGTATATACATACTTCTATGCAAATTACACATTCTGTAAACAGCTTTCTCAAAATCAGAGTACGTTCATTAGTTTTCTCCTAATTTAATCAAAGTTTGCATTATTTAGTGGGGTCAAGGGGTGGATGCTCTATTGATCAATGAAGGCCAGTTGTAATATTTCTTCCAGTGCCACCACCATGTCATTAGAACCATGCTAATTACAAATAGGAGTCAGAGGTACTATGTGCCTAGAAATATAATTCCCAACAAAAACAAGAGACGTGATAAAAGATTCGTTAGAACAATGTGCTTTCACATTGATGATAAATGCTTCACTCATCACTTTTATGACCAGATTCAAAAGATTAACTGATGGTTTCAGCAATTAATTGACATTCAGCACTCAAGTATTGAGCAGTTAACATGTGTTTGGTGAATTTTTCTGTGGTACTTTCTCAATAAAATAAAGGTGGGCTTAAATAATCTATGCTGGTTTTCTTCCCAAAGATCTCCTTTCAGCTAATCTTTCTCTTCATATGTTTCTTCGTTATTTTCTCCCCTTCTTCATTTTTGAAAGAATCTTTGAGATAAAAATCTTTCAGCCAAAAATCCCTTTGGTTTGACCTCTGGCATAGAAAAGTGAATAGTATTAGTTACTATACTATTAAATAATAATTATCAGAGTGTTTTATATGTGATATGCCAAAGTCTTTGTATGCATCTATAAAAGTGATAGTAATGATATTCCTTAGACGTACATGTTCAGATTCAGTCAAGTTCACACAGAGGAAGTACAACCTATGGAATGAACATGACTTTAAGATTCATCCATGGACTGAACTCTAGTTCTACTTAAGTGATGTTTATGGTATGGGATATTAAAACTTTAAATTCCTGAAATTTGGGATTCATTGGGATATGATGGGGATTAATTAATGAATGTTATTTGAAGAACTAAGATGACAAAGAAGGGCCAGGGAGATGACTCAGAAGTTACAAAGCTTGCTGACCAGGGTTCAATTCCTCAGTACTCATAGAAAGCCAAATGAAAAAAGTGGTGCATGCAATTGGAGTTCATTTGCAGTGGCAAGAGGTTCTGGCATTCTCTCTCTCTCTCTCTCTCTCTCTCTCTCTCTCTCTCTCTCTCTCTCTTTCTCTCTCTTTCTTTCTCTTTCTCTCTCTCCTCTATGTCTCTATCTCTCTTCTCTCTAATTAATAAAAATATTTTTAAAAGATATAAATCACATAGTGAAATGCCTTACCCATTTTAATGGTTAATCCTATGTGTCAATCTGACTGAAGAACATGAGGGGAAGGCATTAGTGTTGTCTGTGTCTATGAGGATGTTTGGGGAGAGGTTAGACTTTGATCAGTAGTCCAGTAAAGATGATGTGGGTATACATCATCTAATCCATTGAGATCCCAAACAGAACAAAAGCTGGCAGAATCAGGCTTTCTTTTTGAATGCATCCATCTTCTCCTACATTGGCCATCAAAGTTCCTGGTTCTCAAGACTTCAGATTCCAGAAGTCATTCTAAAGACCTCTCTGGACCTCCAGCTTGCAGGTAAAGTATCATTGGACTTCTCAGCCCTACAATCATGTGAATAGGTTCCTGTAGTAAATTCTGTCTATCTATCTATCATCTATCTATCTATCCTATGGGTTTTATGTCTTTGAAGCAGTAAGAGTAATACACTAATGGTGGATTTTTATAAACCATTTTTCTTTTCCCAAATAATTGGAAAACAACTATTACCCACCAGGCCCTTTGCTGCACATTTTTATTTGTGTAGTTCCCTCAATGAGTGTCTCATACATCTATGTGCACAGAGCTCTGGGAAGAGAATAATAAACATACCCACTATGGAAGTTGATGGGGAGGGGCCTCAACTCAGAGTTCTCTTGCTGGGCATTGATCTATATTTCAGTTCATCTTTGGGACTAATACTGAGAATTAAAAATAAGGAACAACAGCCTCTTCCTACCTCATAGAGGTAGATAGATACAGTAGCTTCAAGTAAATAACATATTTGTCCTAAAGTTGGAGAAATATTAGTGAAATACTGGAATATTAGCTAAATATACATGGATGGGGACAATTGAAAGTTAGAAGCTATATGGCATCACTAAAACTGTCATCCAATCCATCCTAGGAGACTCTGTTTCTAGTCTTCAAAATATAACTCTAAAAGATGAAAATGGAAAATATTTTATCTCTGTGCTCTAAATTCTGCCTTGTTAGCCTTGGATACTTGCTTTTCAGGCAGATGCCAGAACAAGCAGCCTCCCTTGGGAGTAACCTCATAGTCCTGGTATCTCCAAAATCCTTGGGTCTCTACTCTACTGCAAACCAGCATTCACAGACCCATGCCATGATACCCTATGGCCTCTATTCAGGGACTGTGACCATATTCTACAAACCTAACGGCCACCTCCCAAAAACCATGTTGTAAATCCAGTGACCCTTTCTTTCCTGCATTTGTATCGCACTTCCAAAATCAGTACCAGGTGGGCTACCAAATTTTTTGATGGGTGGGGGCGGTGATAGGCTGACTTTGAGGAGCAAAACACACCTATATTCTTCCTTCAGGCCCCCTTTTTTTAAGAGTCAGCACATAGGGTTTCACATTCAAACCACCACAAGGGAAAACAAAATGACAAAATTAAAGAGAAACTAACTTGAAAGGAGGAGTTCAGTGGAAGAAGGATGAGGAGGGAAAATAAAAGAAGGTAATAAAAATATGATGTTCATGTATAAAAGTTATCAATAAGTGTCCTAAATAGATGGCATAATTAACTCCTTACTTTGTATGCTAACTAAATTAATAAAAAATAATATCAAATGGTGCAGGATTAGATGATGTATAATAAAAATGTCTTCATTAAATCTTTAATTGAAGGAAAAACCATTTGAGAAGATGTTTCCTGCTGGATATTCCTTCCAGCCCTGGCTCCCATGGACTGTATAATTATCCTGCACTGAATCAAATTTGTGTGTGTGTTATATTCATACATGTGTGCAAATGCAAGCAGCCCATGCACACTCGTAGAGCACCAAGAACACCTGGTATATTTCTCCTATCATTGTTCTTTGTGTTCTCTTGAGATAGTCTCTCATGGAACCTAGAGCTGCTGTATTCAGTCAGACTGGCCAATGAGCAAGCCAACAAGATTCTCTGGTCTCCACTACCCAGAAGACTGGAGTTATCAGAATGCATGGCCACACCCAACTCCTTATGTGGATGCTGGAAAAAGTAAAGTCAATGTGTAATGGGCCCTCTCAGACCCTCATGTGCAGCAAGCTCTCATCCACTTCCATCATCTCCAGAGACCAAATTTGACTTCTTGGTACAACAATCTCAAAATACTCAGACAGCTTCAATAAAAATGCCAATAAATCAGGTGATACAAGTATAGAGATAAAGGAAAACTAGGTAATACCTATTCAATCGAAATACAAGTATTACTAAATGTATATATTAAGCTAAGTGCTGGGCAAACGTTAAACTGTGTTTCTTCCCTTAAGAAACATGATATCCTGCAGGTACATGGTGTGATGGTGCAGGCACTCTCCAGAGACACCCACCCCTTCAGTGGGAGGTATCTATCTAGAGCTAAAACCTAGGTGACAAAACTGATTGGTCAGGTATGAACCAATCATCTGTCTCTCTGACTCACCTGGGGAAACTTAAAATTAACTTTGCTAGGAAAAAAGCTCCTCTCTTCCCCACATGTCAGGCCAGCAGAAGGACCTCTAAATCTCTAGGCCTTAGGAAGGTAAGGCCTACTCCCACCACAGGAATGGCTGGGGTGAGGGAAGGCTCCAGATTTTTCCCACATGAACCTTTCCTCATGATGGGAGCCCTCTGTTATTTTTTTCCTGCTGCTGCTTGTTTAGCTGAACAGCATAAATTCTGTCAAACTCTCCACGTTTTTCTCCCCATACTGGTGGCTGGAGAACTCTGTAACTCCCTCTATTCCCTTAAATAATAAAGTCTCTCACTATACCTTACTATCTTGTTGTCTATGATTTTAATTCTTTAACTTTGTAGACAAGAATTTGGGTACTCATTAAATTTTGGGATGCATTGGAATTTTTGCTGGGAATTATCTAAATTCTAATCCCCAGCTCACCCGCTACAATGGGATTCTATATTCACAATGATCCATGCAATGATAATCTACTCAGGCTGGTACTTCAATGCCTTTGCCTTTATTTCTCTGGAGTTCCCCAACACTTCCCACCTGATGAATTACCTATTATTTATTGAAATTCACTTGAGTGACATCAATAAGACATCAGCTTTCTGCCATTGTCTTCAAGAAAAGCATTGATGTAGACAGCTGTGAGCATACGAACATACCTCTGTAGGGATTCAAGGAACTAGCAGGCAAGTTGATAGCACACTATTGGATAAAAGTTTTAGAATAGGTGCATGGAAGTGGGCAGGAACAGTGGTTTTACTTTGTCTTCATCTCTCCTCGACCTCACTCCACCTAGATAGAATAGCTCACTGCTAAGAACTATCTCCCAGCCTATGATTTCTTCCATAAAGGAAGAATTTAGCATTTCCCTCCTCCAGCCATGAGGGATACTGCCCAGAAGATGTGTTTCTTTCTCATTTCTCCCAAATTCTGAGCTTCCCCACACAGCCAAGTGAGTGGGGCTATAAACAGGGAAGATAATCTACAGAGCCTACTCACCACACCACAGGCTCCACAAGAACCTCAGCACAAGCCACCTGGAATGACTCGCCTGAAGACTTTCCCAGCCTGGTCCACAAATACTTCAAAGCTCCAGGTGCCTCACACCCTGCAGGCCAGCTCCCTCACTCTGCCTCTGGGGACACGGAGTACCAGACTATCACAGGTTGCCAACTCGACTATCTTTCTCACTGGAGTTCAAGTTCCTTGATACTAAGGATCAATAAGGATAATAACATGTTGAGATGTAGCTCAATGATGGAGTGCTTAACTAGCTATGTGGAAAACCCTGGGATGATCCCCAGATGAGGAGGAGGAGGAAAAAGAAATAATTCCTGTGTTGAAGGTGAAGGTTTTACATTTATCAGTAACAGTCAGTAGGGACTGATTCCCACATACAGAGCAGATTCCTCTGAACACACCTTTTTTTTTCTCTGAACACACCTTTTACTATGCAAAATTTAGGACTACACGGAGTGACCTAGAATTTTGATAGATTAGCTAGAACTGGCGATGGGGTGTGCCACCTTGGAGCTTGGGGCTAGATGTAGGCTTAAGAAACCAAGTCAAGTCTGAGAATGAGAAGGGATAAAGGGAACATGTGTTTGTATTTGCCACCCCTGATATTGCATTCTTGTAAAAATATACATATATCTCCACTAATACACAAACAACCAGACTCACACAGAAACAGAAATGACCTGCTTCCCCAGCATCTCATGTTAAAACTGTCAGAAATGTTACGGATAGCATTAAGGAGCCCTTAAAAATGAGGAAAGGGATCTTTTCCCCATTTTGTTCACTGCTGTATCATCTGGCTGGCGTACAACTAGAACTGTGCCAAGGCTCAATACATACTCTTTAAATGAGAAAGTACAGTTGAAATTGTACTGCTAATTTGATATATGAGGGGTATGACCTAAACTTATATATTTCAGTTGCATGACTTTTGGCTACTCTGGAAATCTAAGCAGCATTGGTCATGCTGGCTCCTGGAGAAAAAGCTTATCAAAAGTAAAATTACACCAAGAATTTTCAAAATGCTTTTGGCCCTAGCACAGACTTTTTACTTGATTGAGAGGCCATTTCCTTTCTTCTTTGAGAAAACTCCTATCTACCCTTTTAGGACCAATCCAAATATCAACTCTCTATGGATCCTTTCTGTATCCCAAGTACAGCATATTAACCAAGCTACCCATAGCACAGTGTGGACTTGTACACCTCATGAGGCACCCATGCCTCCAACTCCAGTCAGATAAAATCTTTTTAAATGAAGGCAATTCTTCTTTAAAATGGTTCTCTCCTTTTTTTTTTCCTTTCAAAGGATCAAAATGCATTAGTTGCGTTCCTGACATGATTAGGAGAAAAGAAAACCAACTAAAAGCTTTTACAAGATGCCTTTTCATCACCACATGGCAGAGAAGAAAATCAGTTCTTGCTATTCCTTAGACAGACAGGCCTTTTTTGTCTTCTGAGTTCTATAGCTTTCAGTTCATCCCATTGTTATAAACCATGACACAGCATGTCACTCACAAAGGAAAATTACTTTGTCGAAGGAGAAACTGAAGCCGCCCTCGCCAAGGTGATGCCCAGTTTGTGAAGGTCAGCGTGCTGAGGGCAAAGTCATGAGGCAATCTTCTCAAGCATCCTGTGGACCATCTAACACCTCTGTGTTCAGGCTATGCATAAAACCTTTCATTTTGGCTTATGTGCTGAGGGAACCAAAGCCCCACTGATGACCAAGGAAAAGGAGGCGAAGTACCTGAGGTCTGATTAGAGTCAGTACAGTGAGTAGTTCCAAGATCTAAAATTCCATAGAAAGACATGATGCTGTGGCTGTCCCAAAGAAGAATGAGAATGGCTGACTTATTCAGAAAGAATGTGTGTGTGAATTACATGAATGGACGGATTTCTTCTTAACTATTTGGTTGCCACATCTATCCACCCTAAAGTCATAAAACATCACACTTGTGGTCAGAACATGAGGCTACTCAAATGAGGGCCTCTCTCTCACTCTGCTGCTCTTCTGTCATAAGCAAACAACCTTGGTCACAAGACATGCTGTGATGGTTAAGTTTTGATGTCAACTTGACCTTTCAAGTAATCTTCTGTGGGTCTCTGAGGATGTTTACAGGAAGGCAGCCTCTCAGTAGGGGGCAAGATATAAGGAAGCTCAAAGAAGCTAGAAGTAAACATCCTTTTCTGTGTAGGCAGTGCAGGAAGGAAATTCCAGAGACTCAGGAAGCCATTAAGTCGGGGATAGGGTTGCAAGACCCTACTCTAAGGCTATATAAAGGGGGAGAAATTCTCTTCTTAGCTCCTGTCTGTTTGCTGTTCTGTGTGTGGTGTTGGTGATAGATTTCTCTCTCTGCTTGGACCTGTGAAAGAGGGCCAGCCTCTTTCATTGTTATAGAACTTCCCCTCAATCTGTAGTTTCAATAAATACTTTCCTCTCCCAAATTGTGCCTGGTTTGAAGATTCATCCCAGTGACATGTGGCTGACTACAGCACATGCCTAACCTTGATGCAATCTTAGAAGAAGATTAGTATAAGCTTTAAATAAAGTCTTGTTTGAAAGGAGCTTGGAAAATGCAGACTGAGCCAGATTAGTATCAAAAGAGTCTGATTTCATGGCCTGGGACACACTCCAGGAGCCCATGGTCATTTGCATATTCATTATCTCCACTTCCCTAGCATGTAGCTATACAAGCAGTCTATTTTATGAGCAGGGGATTTGATTCAAACCACAGGCCATGTGTGTTGCCAAAATTTTTATGTGTTTTTATACCAATACTTTTGTTTTTCCTCTATTTTTCTAATTGTAATTAATAGTGATTGAGATTATATCATTTGTTAACTGTTGTTGAATTTATATTTAACTTATTAGATATGAGGTCCTTGCCTTGTGTTGGGAGAAGATTGTGTGTTTCCAGTTGAATGTGGTTAGGCAAAATTATGATCTTGTTACTCTCTTCATTTGGAAATTAGGTATGATGTAAGGGATATGGTTTAGTGTCAAGTTGACAAAGGGTGGACTTGTAATGGTTAAGTTTCATTGTCATCTTGATCTGTTTAGTAATCCACAGTAATCTTGGGTGGATCTCTGAGGATGCTTCCAGGAAGGAATAACTGAGGAGGAAATGAGCCTTTCCCCCAGAGTAGGCAGCCCTTCCAGAAGGGAGCCTTATATAGGAAGCTCTGGGAGAGGCTCTCTTTTTTTTCTCCTGCCTGGCTGCTGCTGCTACTGCAGGTGAGTGCCTTCACCTTGCACTTGCATCTATCCTGCTTGGCTATCCCTGTTGGCATTGGAACCAAGCTTCCTCAGCCCTCCGGCATGGACTGAAGATCAGCAGCTCTCCAGGAAGCCTTCAGACCTTCAGTACTGGATTAGTACTGCTTAGGCATCCAGTCACATGGACTGAGCAGACATGGAGTTCCTTGACTCTCTGGCCTGCAAACTGCTATTGTTGGACTGCCATAAATTAATCCAATAAATCCTCTTTTTAATACAATTCTTTTTGTCAGTTCTGTTCCTCTGGAGAACCCTGGTATATTCTCTCTCTCTCTCTCTCTCTCTCTCTCTCTCTCTCTCTCTCTCTCTCTCTCTCTCTTTCTCTGTGTGTGTGTGTTCTCTATTAATAATACAGTTTCCAAGGTTAGTAGCCTAAGCATTTAGTTTCTCAGGGGCTTAAGGAATAGCACAAGAAAGCAATGACTAAAAAGAATATTTCATGGCATGGCTGGCTCTAAAGCCAAAGGACATGTATGTAATATTGAGGAAAATCAAATGTACAATTTAACTTATTCAAAGCATGATTATAACAAGATAAAGACATCAAAACCAAATTCAAATTCCCCCTTTTGATGTGGGGTAATTTAATCACTCCACCAAATGTGGTATTCATCATTTCACACCCATTAGCCTATAAAGTGAATGTATTTAGAACAGGCATCCAAACTGTGTTAGAAAGGAACAGCTGGGCAATCAGGACCTCAATCCCCTGTGGTTGATAAACCTGGTTATTCCCTGGTCATAGGTACCCCAACCCCCACCTCCATCCCCTGTGGCTGGTGACCTTCTTTCTTTCCTGGAAATCGGGATCCCTGCCCCCACCTCAATACCCTCTGGCTGGTGATCCTGGGTTGCAGTTACCTTATTGTTGCTGGGACAAACATCCAACCAGAAGCAGCTTATGGGAGGTAAGGGTTTATTTCAGGCTTAGAGATTCCAGGAAAAGCTTCACCGTTGTTGAAGAAGCTGGCTCACTTTAGCATACATCCACAGGAGGGAGGGGGAGAGAGAGAGAGAGAGAGAGAGAGGAACACTTAGCAAGCATGAACAGCCAGAGCTCAAGTTGGCTCTCTACAAACCTTACAGCTGAACTCAATATCCCCCCTCCCCCAGTAACACACCTCCTCCACTCCAGCAAGGTTCTGCCTGCTAAAGACTAAATAGGAAACTTAAATTAAAATACTTGAGTTGGGGCCTGGAGAGATGGCTTAGTGGTTAAGGTGTTAGCCTATAAAGCAAAAGAACCTGAGTTCAATTTTCCAGGACCCATGTAAAGCCAAATGCACAAGGTGGCCATGCATCTGGAGTTCATTTACAGTGCCTGGAGGCCCTGGCATTCATATTCTCTCTGTACCTGACTCTCTCTCTCTCTCTCTCTCTCTCTCTCTCTCTCTCTCTCTCTCTCTCTCTCTCTCTCTCTCTCTCTCTTCCCTCCTCTCATCTCAAAGCTGCTTTTTGGTTTGGAGAGATGGCTAGGTGGGTAAACCTCTTGCAGCACAAGCATGAGAACCTTAGTTTAGATTCCCAGACCCACATAAACCTGGATATGGTAGTGTGAGAATCAGGAATCCCAGCATTCTCTCCCTCTCTCTCTCAAATAAATAAATAAATAAAATACCTGAATCTGAGTCTATGGAGGATATACATTTGCTACATTTGCATTCAAACCACCACAACTCATTTATTCCCTGGTAATATATACCTCTAACCCCATATCAATCCCTGTGGCTAGTGAGCCTTTTTATTCCACCTGTTTATTAAGTCTTTCAAAATGGCATCATAAATTGACTTAGAAGAATATATATTGGTATTCTTCACCCATGAGTATTTGCTGAGTACCTAAAAAGGCTAAGATACCCTGATAACCACTCAAATTACAAGGACATTGTCTTTCCTTGAAATAATTCACAAGTTAATTGAAAACACAGAACAAAACAAAGAAATGGTTAAAATATGTCAGGAATACAATATTAGGGTATGTAAAGCATGATAGTTATTTGTTATAAAAGTCTCTAACCCAACTTGAAAACTTCAAGGAAGTCTCATGAATGAGATAGTTCAAGAAGACTCTTGTCCTATTTAAATGTTTTATTAGAATGTGTTGGCTGAGTACTTGACAGCGAATGGGAGTTAGTGAGAAGTGGTGGGAAGCACTTGATGGAGATTGGCACAAGCAAAAGCAAAGATAAGGGGAAGGCTGTGTGCCATTGAAATGCATGGAACAGAGAGGATGCCAGAACATAGAGACCTCGCAAGCCACGTTAATGGTTTTCAACTTGACCTTGTGAGACATGGAGAAGGATCTCCTCCCTAATGGCTAATAACACAGCTCCTCCTATGTTTGCTTATCTGTTTAAAATCAGTTTTTGATATTAAATAACTCCACCATTTGGTGTGTGTTTTTTTTTAAAATAGCCAATTAAATTTTCTAAAATTCATTCGTTCCCATCTCTGGAGCAAGAATCACAATATATTACAAAGACTTTTGTGAGAATTAAATAAGAAAAAAATACAATGTGGTAGTCAACACCAGTTCAAAATCAAGGTTCTTAACATTTGTTAACTTCTGTCTACTCTATGACTTCCATTATGTGACTACATAATGAAGCAGTGGGGGGGTCTGCACATAACATCACATGACTGTGGAAGTCAGAGGGCAGTTTCAGGTGTCAGATTTCACCTTCCACCTCGTTTAAGGTAGGGTGTCTTTGACATTCACCACTTTACACAGCAGGCTAGCTGGTCTGCAGGTTTTATGCATTCCCTCCTGTCTCTGCCTCCCATGTCTCTGTAAGAATGCTGGGATTCCAGATGACCACACTACTATATCCCAGTTTATGTGGGTTCTAGGAATCCAAACTAAGGAACTCTTGTTTGTAGTGCAAGAGGTTTACCCACCTAGCCATCTCCCCAGACCAACAAGGCAGCCTTGAGATGAGATGAGGGATTATTAATAGAAAACCTCTCCTGTAAACCCTAACCTATTGGATAAATGCAAAGTGAGATTATCCTTCCCTACAGTTTCATTTGTAGGTCATTTTACTTCCTCCAGCCGGGTATCAATAACTGAATTAGAAACTGTCCTTAATTGGGAAATCAATGCAAAGGAAGGGGCACCAAGGTCAAAAACAGTATCATCCAGACCTGATCTGCTCCTTTACCCTTCCTCCACATCATCTATCATCATATCACTCTTGTCAATTCCTCAGCCGTCTTAATTATGGACACAGCCATTTGTCTTCAAATATCACAGCTCTGTGAAATCTATGCATCAATAAAGACAGCTCAAAAGCTGTTTTCCACATTGCTACAGAGATAATTATTTTTGTGGTTAAAGCAACTGTGGTCATTCTTTACCTTTACGAGGAGCTTTCAAGGTCCCCAAGTGTCTAGAGATTTCCTGTAAAGTCCCAATTAAGAATATCATAGCTTGGGAATGTAGAGTCATGCCCCTCAAAAAATTCACACTTTGATTAGCTCTCCATGACCAAAGAGTGTCAAATCAAATTCCCAATGTTAGAAAGAGAATAGAGTCTGTGTTTCAAAAGAGACATCATCTTTGTGTTCCTCTTTTCAGAAAGTTCTTGCTGGGGTTGAGACATGGGTCAGAAAGATATTGGATCAGAGGGGAGATAGAGTAGAAGGAGATAGAGAAAAATAATAAGGAGCATCTCATCTCAAGAATAACAGAGCAGGAAAATAATCTCAAAAATTCAAGGCATGCTTAAGGGCATTATGACAAAAATATGGTTTGGTACATAAGTCTCAAGGGATGGTAAACTAATTCTGCTACAAGGTGTGGGTCAACAGTATAAGGATGTGAAAGGAACTGAATCTTAAGATACATACTTGTGTGTGTGTATGTGTGTGTGATGAATGGGAATTAAGAAAAATGGGCTTATTATACAAGAAAGCACAGATACAGAAACCTTTTGACAGCATGTGATTATTCAAGGAACCATCTACACATTTGATTCGAATGGTATATAGGATAGAAATGGTCAGAGGGAAAAGATAGTTGGGGAGAAAGGGATAAGACACACTCATATAATACATTGTATAGTTTTAAAAAGTGATCAGGGTAATTAACGGTCTTCAAACATGATAATGACATATGCAATGTAGTTTGCAAAAATCTTCCTGACTTCCAGCGTAGGAATGAATTTAAGGGGAGAGAAACTCCAGGAAAGAAGACCCACTGGAGGGGAAAGAGTCCTAATACTTTTAAAAAGATGACAAAAGTGAGGTAGTTAGTAGCAACATGAAAGACATACAGGCACAAAATGAGAATGGAAATTTCAAAGACAGAACTCTGAGGTGATGAGAAGAATGTGGGATACTTCTTTGTATTATATTAGCACAGCCATAAAAATCAATAAGAGACTGCTTGGAACTAGAGCTTGATAATAATTGTAGGGAAATTGATCCTAATAAATTCATCTGATTTCCACTGGACATCCAGATTGGGTCTGAAACTATAATGCACAATATATACCTCATACTATGCAGAAGTGAACAGGCTGAGGAAACCCAAGTTTCTGTTCTTACTGATGTTTTTCCTCCTGACCATTCCTCAAGTTGAGACCATTTGTATCCTCAACCATGCACTTATTCAGCCTTTTAAGTTACACAAGGTAAGTTGTGCTCAATGCTTTCAGGGTGACAGCACATTTTGAGTTTCTGCTGTCGTGTGAGAACATCAAGCTTCAGCAACACGTCACTGTAGAAGAAAAACTAAAGTGCTCTGTCTGGTACAAATAAAAATACAACAGGCGACCAGAAGCTGGAAACACTTCCTCATCTTCCTGCTTGACTTTCCATTCTATTTTGTTTATTATGCATTTCACCTCACCCTTAATGAAGTGTAAGCTCTAGGACTTCAACTTTTCATTGATTCAGCATCTACAAAAGTTTTAGGCTTATAATGAGTAATCATTAAGTTTCCAATGACTTTATCTATCTGTCCATCCATCCACCCACCCTTGCATCCATTTAGCCAATTATCCTGGTAAAGCACCTGTGTGTCTGCTCAATTTATAGATTCTGTATTTAGTTCTGAAAAAATCGTCAGTTTGTATGATATCACTTGTACAACAGTGGCACATATCCTCTGTGGAGAACTGACTGTTCTCTCACTGGACACAAGATCTGCTCAGTGAGAGAGAACAGGTATGGGAAACTAAGTCAGAATCCCATGGTCAGGAAACTCATAGGCTTCAAAGAGAAGTCCCCACTGCTGTCTCTAGAAGAAGAGGGGACTTACCAAAAAGTCTCTCAAATAACTATGCATATCACCTTCAACCCAAGCTGCTCTCACTCCTTGTTGGAGAATCATTTTTGTTTTACAGATGGGAGAGAAAACAAAGAAGAACCAACATCCCTCAGTTGACAAGAAGGTAGCCAACTGCCCACCACAAGATGAGCTACATCTAGTACATCTTCCAGGGCCCAGGAGAAATTGCAAGGGAAGTGGCAATGTAAATACTTCTCTTAGTGCTAGCCTGACAACTAGCTCCAGGGTGATGGCAACAGACATGGTAATCAATCAAAAACCCATCAAAGCAGAAATCCAGAGGCTACAGAGAATTTAACACTAAATGAAACTGTCAACAGGCCTGCCGTGGCTCAGGGAACATTGTGGAAGAGGGGACAAAAAGACTATAAGAACTACAGAATGTGTAGAGATACCCTGAAACACTGTCCCTGCTACCTATCCCACAGGAACTGACTGAGGCATTCATGACCCCACAGTGAATACCATAATCTCAGGGAAATGGGAGCAAGGGTGAGGGGATAAAATAATATAACCTGTTATAAGAAATAAAAATTATCAGCTATTCTCCTTTTCAGATTGCATCCATCCTATCCTCTCTATTCTCGCTGCCTCTACTTTTATATAGGAGTCTCTTGCATACTTTTCTTAATATTCTTTTTCTTATATTTTCTATATTTTTGCCTCTCTGGTGATCTTCCTAGATATATCTTCCAAACCATTATTAATATCTTCATCTGTCAACCAAATACTTTATTTATGTAGTATTTTTTCACTTAAAGAATTTTACCTTCATTTTGTCTCAAATCTACCCATTTTTGTTCCTTAAGTTCTATTCCTCTTTAATCTTTCATCTCATTGGTCATTTTAATCTATTTGTTAACATCTCTCAGATTTTTGCCATTTATTGAGGTGAAATTTAATTCATTTCCTGATGTTCTTTTGATTTCTTATTTCCCTCATGTCAGTTTATCATTCTGTGTGATTTTTTTAAAGATTTTTATTTATTTATTTGCAAGAATAAGAGAGAATGGGCATCCCAGGGCCATCAACCACTGTAAACAGACCCCAGATGCATGTGCCCCTGAGCATCTGGCTTTACATGGGTACTGGGGACTCAAACCCAAGTAGTTAGGCTTTGCAGGTAACATGAGTCAGCTATAAGAAGATAGGTTGACTCTAATAAAATAGTTATTTTAAACCCAAGCCTGCAGTTTCCCCTCTATCTTAACAAAACAGAAGCCCCTAAAAAGTTTTTCTGGCTAAAAAGTGCAGGAGTTAAGAAATTCAAGGCAGGCACAAATATGGATATTGTTGATGATTAAAAAGAATAAAGAATCAAAAATGTAAAGATCCTGCTAAAAACACCATAGTGACCAAGTCATGCTTTGTACCTGCGACTTCATTCCCATTGTTACATTGCTTGCCTTGCTGGGAAACGTTAAATGTTACAACATAAGAATGATTAATGGGGTTTTGCCTTTAAAACATGCTGGAAATTGTGCTTGGGGGCCACTCCTTGCCAAAAGCCTACTCAGGCAACACAAGACGGTCCCAGCTGCTGGCTGCTGGTTCTTTATTAAAGATTCTCCTTTTAACTATATTGGATGTGTCGTGCCTCAGTTTACCTTGCCTCAGTTTGCCTTTAACACAGGGAAGCTCTTTAACCACTGAGGCAGTTCTCCAACCCCCTGTGTGATTTTTAATGTCTGATCATGAGGGCATCTTCAAAAACCCTGAGGTGTCTGCTCAGTAAGTGCCTCCACACTGCGTTCCATCCACCCTTTAGTCTCTATGGCACTCCCTGGTTCTAGGCTCCTTTTTACATTAACTTTTTGTCTGTGCTTGTGCTAGATGAGTGCTTTGAAGTCATGTGTGAAAGCCATGTAAGGTGTAAATCCAGGATTCTGATTTCTCATTAGTGGTATGTTTATCAGATGCAAGTCCATGTGTATTGGAAAGTTCCTTGTCTCTCAGGAGAGGAAACCAGGTTTTTCTGTACTTAGTCTCAGAAATGGACAGATCTCTGTGGCTCCTGACCCTGGGCAGATAGTTCATTTATAGCAGGAGCTTGAGGTGTGAGGCTTTAAACAGCCTCCTGGTGCCAGTTTCAAAGAATGATAGTCCCTAGTTCTCAGATTTTAAGTTCTGTTTGACACTTTTGTAACCACAAAATGTTTTAAAGCTTTGGGTCTACTACTAACTTCTCTGACTTTGAGCTACACCTTGGTTGGGCACCTGTATGATTATTGTTCCTCTTGGAATCTCCTTAAGCTGTGAATGAGAAAAGTTTTAGTTATATTTTATCCAGTATTTTCATACATTAGAAATAGGAATGGCAGCCATTACATTTCATATCTGTTTGTCACATTCATGAAATTTTATTCTTTACAAAACTCAATCTGAATTCTGAAAGCTGCAGAAACATCTACATTCTCCTTAATTGTCTTGTACTCATATTGCCTGGGGGATATATTTATTTCACAGCACCAAAGTTGAGAGAAAAATGGGTGAAGTGATGCCTGTCTTCAAAGCACACAACATGATAAAGTGTCTAGAAGCTGCCGCAGTGGGAAGGCTGAGATGATGAAATGGTTCTTAGCCTGTAGGATACTCAGCCCACAGAGCTCTGTCATCAAAGATTTAAAGAACTGCCATGTCGGAAGAGAATAGTCTTTTTTTTCCCCTCATGTAGTTCCAGAGAACAGACCCAAGATTGTGCTGTAAGGAGCTAGGATTCTAGTCAATGAGCTTTGATTCATAACACATCAACTTCAGAATAACATAAACTTGGACACTAAATGCAGTCATTTTATGTGTATAATTCACAGAGATTTTGGTTCTTTACTTAAACTGTGAAGATCATTTTCCTAGCAACAAGTCAGTGGGCACAGCAGAATAATTTTTTTAACTTTTTTATTGTTAATTATATACATTGTATAAGCAAGTCTTGTGATGGTATCCCCATTTCCCTCCTCCCTGTCCCCAACCCACTAAGGGCCCTCTTCAGTGGGATTGCTGGACCAGACCATGGGATAGGGGGTTAGGAATTGTACAAGAAGTAGTAAGTTTGTCTTCTTTGAATGTTATTGTTAAGCAAGGCAAAGTATCTGGATCTTTTCCTCCACCATGGCTCTTACAATCTTTTAATTTTAACGTTCCTTATTTCATATCCACTCCAAGAAATGCATTGCTTCGTTTTCTCCACCAAGACAATAGACCTCAGGTCAAGTCTCCATAGCCCCATTTTATAAAATTTATTTTGCAATTGACATGCGTGAACATAATATAATTTGATCATAATTCCTTCCCAATACCTTCTTTCATCTCCCTCTCCATCTTCTCACTGAACTCCTTCTAACTAGTCCCTTTTCTATTTTCATAATTGGTTTTTGCCTGCCTCCATCAGTTATGTCTAAATGATCCAAAAACCATAGGCTTACTGACAAATATGAAAAAAAAAAAAAAGACACGAGATCTTGGAGTGACAATGAACCTAATATTTACCTTCCTAACTATCTTTAACCACCATTTAGCTTCTCTAGGTAATAATACTTTATGGATCTTATTAACATTTAAAGATTTAAAGCCAATAGGAAAATATCTGACATATGGTAAGCATGCAATAAATGTTAGTCGAATCCAAAATCAACCAAATGCTCTCTATTGGAAAAGGATGGAATGATATCTATTACAAAAGGATATATTTTAATCCTTCCAACATGTTGTACTATATACCTTAACACTGTAAAGTATCTTCTAGTCCTATTACAATGTGCATGCATTTCAACTTCTAATGACAAATTATTTTATACAGGTTACAGTTATCTAAGTTGTTCCAACACCTGGAGCATCTCTCAATAAATTATTTTTCTCTTGAATTGTTAGACCATAGGTAATCAAACCACAGCCTCATAAATATGTGATTTAACAAAAAAAAATAAAATAAAATAAAAAACGATTGTTATTCCACTTGGTAACCAACTTCTCTTCCAACTTATCTTTGGGTTCCCTCATTATCTCTCAGCACAGAGGGACTCCAGCCTCTAGCCTTTCTGCTATTACATCACAGCTGTATTTTATGAGCTGACATTGAGGAATCTATTGCCTGACATCTGAGATGATCTTAACTTGGTAAACAACACGACTAGATTCATTAAAAGTTTCCGACTCATAGCAACTCCACACAAACTTTCTCTATTTTTCTGAGAAGCTTTAATTCCTAGGCTCCTGTGTTTCAGTCTGGCAAAGTTACTCTTGCTCTGAAAAAAACAAAGAAATTAATTAAAATCATCTACACTCTTGAGCTGCACAGGAGTGACTGTTGATGGAATCATGGAGAATGGAATGGGAATGCTGAAAAGAAATAGATTGTGCTAATGTCATATAGTCCTTATAAAATGGGTTTGAATTTGGGTTTTGAAAGTAGACTCCATCTAATTCCAGGGTCTACTACACATTAATATAATCACTTGCAACAAATTGAAAATGTGCCTGACTTTCAATTTCCCTATCTCAGCAGGAACAGAAACACGGTCTTCATATAGAAAGTCAGAAGGCGGGGAGCAAATGCTAGAACCCCTTTAGCAGTGAAAAGCATGTGAAAACTTTCCCCCAGAGACACCAAAAACAGCCTAGAAAAAAATAAAAGGGTAAAGTTGGAAGTCCCTCAATTTTGGGTAGAGTGGGTAAAAAGAAATATGACTTCTTTTTAACCTTACATGGAAATGTCCTGGAAAACAAAAATTAATGTTCCTGTGCTAAAATACAACCTATAATCCGACAAACAAGATGTGTGACACAGACAGGAAGATTAATGCTGTAAGACCATGGACAGAGCCAGCAGCCATATGATAATCCATGATGCTTCTAGAGCGCTGATCTTGCTAAGGACTGTGCTGCGCTGCACATGCAGAATTATGTGACCATCTCATTTCATCATCATCAAGCTAGGAGTGCGCATACCTCGTCTAACAACCCACAAGGAAGATATTACACTATGATGACCATTTAGTAGAGGAGATCTTGGTCTGAAAGCAGTTGAGAGGAAGTCTTACATACAGAACTGTTTGCAGTAATTGTAGCTGGAATAGAGAAGAGAACATGAGAATGGGAACCAGTGAAGGCACAAGAGGCAGTCCGTCAAGGTGAAGTCACCACAGTTTATAAAGCTTGTCTCTCCCAAATTGACACAAATTGAAAGTGATGGGTAGCTGTCTGGAGAAAGAACATCTTTAGAGTCTTCACATTACAGAACCATGTGGATTGTAAAGACAGAGAAAGATGACGGAAGTTATAACGTCTAACCCAGACTCTATCCTAGAACCTCTTTTCTTTCTGTTCTCCAAATAAGAAAGTTGAAGAAACAAAAAGCTGATCACTCAAATATGCATTCGTGAATAAAGACCCTCTATGGATTGTCTCCTACTGGCCTCTGCAGGCTCATCTGTTACCACTCCCTTTTTATCCCTGTGATTCAGGTTTTAGCTTCCTTGTAATTTTAACTATTTGTTTGAAATCGATCCTCCCCAAGGTACCTTCCAACTATAACAACCTATGCATTTGAGACTATTATACAAACAGACCACATCTTTTATTTTTAATTTTCTCTTCTCATTGTCCTTTATGCTCATTTTTTTTTGGCACTGTGATAAAATACCAAAAGTACAGATAAGGAGGAAGGGTTTATTTTGGCTCAGCAGTTCAGAGATTTCAATCCACAGTCAATAGCTGGCCCCATTGCTTTCAGACCTGTGGCAAAGGATAAATATAGCAGAAGAGCATGGTGGAAATCTCATGGCTAGAACCTATTTCCTACTTTCCACTCCCTTTGAATAATTCCATCAAATTACAAATCTACCGCAGTTTAAACTTTTGGTAAGAATAAAGCCATCATCATTCAATTACTTCTCCAACAATTGTACACAGGAGGCAGGAGAGGCACTTGTCATCAATGTGAATGAGGACAAGTAGAATCTGTGATAAGCAGAAAGGCAAAATGAGATCAAATTTTAACTGCTGGTGTACTGCAGACTGTCTGTGTGCATCAAAAGTGAAGATTTCTAGGATGGGGTCTATAGATTTAGATAATAGAAACTAATCTCATAAACTTCCTTCCACATCAGAACAGTTATCTGATGAAAGCACATTCTCGGAGTCTTCCCATGGCAGGAATGTGTTCCATAGGCACATGCCTTATAAAGAAAAAGACCAAAGAAGTCATAGTGTCTAAGTTTCTCCTATTCTAATGAGATCAGTGAGGCTCGGGGAGGAGCATAACTACTCACGGATCTTGTCATGAGCTTCTCATCACGGATCTTATCATGAATTTCTCAAGAGAGCAGAATCCAGGTTCCCTGATTCAGATCAGTGATCTTTCTGCATTATCTCATCTCCTTGAGGGTTAAACAGGCACTAACTTTGGAAATCAAGATCAAGTCCTGGACACTGTACTTTTCAATTACCTGTCCTTCACCAAGTGTCAAAAGTAAAGTATGCATGGTAACTTTATAGAAAATGCCAAATAACCAAAGCTACTGAGTGTCCAATCATAATGCTTTTCAAATCTGAATCCACAGGGGAATGAAGTAGCTTTGTCTAAAGTCACTCATGTGAACATATATAATATATGAAGTACGATGAGTTGTGTTGTATTTAAACAGCAAAACAGACTTTTATATAAGATTCCAATGAATGGATGAAAGAAGTTAATACTTTATATCTTGTGGACAAATTGGTGGCAGTATGTAGCCTCTTAATCTATACACACCTGTGATCTCTGGACATCAGCGCTTATCTTGACTTGAAAAATAAATCCATTCAGTCTGGACCAACAGGAAAAACACTGTATATCAAATATACTGAAATAAAGTATCAGCTATCATGTGATGAATATATCCAACTGAGCCAGCCTGTCTCCAGAAAATGCCCCTTAACATAAGAAAACTGACTAAAAGAGTGGTAATATTTCATGGGAACCAAGCAAAACATATCAGTGCTACCTACAGTAAAGTCTTATTTTCTTGGAGCTTCTGCAAAGCAAATACTTACTAACCTCTCACGGGGTGTTGAGGCAGGGAGAAAGTGAAAGCTAAAACTACCAATGCCTGGATACCACACACTCTGGTCGAGATGGTTAGGTCTTGTTGTCAACTTGATCTTTTTAATTATATTGGGTGGGTCTCTGAGGATGCTTACTGGAAGGCAGCTTCTCAGTAGGGGGCAGGGAGGGCAGTGCAGGAAGGAAATTCCAGACAATAGGGAAGCCAGATTAGGTTTTAAGACCCCACCCTAAGGCTATATAAAGGGAAAGAAATCTCAGTCTCTCCCTGCCTGGCTGCTGGTGCTTGTCATGCATCTCTTTGTCAGCACTGGAGCAAAGCTTCCTCAGCCTTCCAGCCTGGACTGAAGACCAGTGGCTCCCCAGGAAGCCTTTAGGCCTTCAGTACTGGATTAGGACTGCTGAGGCATCCAGCCACGTAGACTGAGTAGCAACTGGTACCTTGACTCTCAGGCTTGCAGACTGCTATTGTGGGATTGCCATGAGCTAATCCAGTAAACCCCCTTTGTGTATACTACAATTAATTCTGTTGTTTCTGTTCCTCTAGAGGACCCTAATACACTGGTAGACATGTGATATACATTATTTTTTCTTAAATTTTCCTTTATCCCTGTTATTGTCACCATTTCAGAGACAATGTCAAACTTCCCCTCATTCATCGAGCTTATAAGGATATAGCATCAAGTACAAATTCATTTCACTGTTGCATACAGTCAACCCACTGGAAACACACAATCTCACCTGCACTGAAGGGTGGACCTTGCTAATAAATCAGATATGAAAGCTAACTGCAGAGAGCTAAACTCTCAAAACACCTTATGGGAAGTTAGGAGTCAAGTTTGGATAACTGGACTGTTTTTCTTCCTCCATAGTAACAAGAGAATCACACCTCGGTGTGTAAAGAACATTTAAGAGCTTTTTTATTTTACAAATAACATGGCAAAGACAAATCCAAGTCTTCTGACTCCACATCCAGCCTTCATCCCAGCAAAGCCTCATGAGCCTCTAACCCAGAGTTCAAGTATATAAAACATAGCAACATGGTAATTTTATCTGTTAGGACAAAATATCAAGAACTTTGTAGTTTATACACAGCACAGGTTATTTCTCAAAGTTCTTGGGAATGGTCCAAGATCAAGGCATTGGCAGATCCAGTGTCCAATAAGGGCCCTTTTCTGGTTTTTTTTTTTTGTTTTTGTTTTTGTTTTTAATTTAATATTTATTGTCCATAATGAGTTACATTATTTAGTGGGCAAACCATGCGTTGTTATCCCGACTTCCCCAATTCCCCCCATCCCTTTTCTGTTTTTCATAGGTGGTAGAAACTTCTCTCTCTGTACTCTCATGGGGTTGAAGGAGCTAGTTAGTTTCTTCAGTTTATTTTATAAGGACACAAATTCCAAGCACAAGGACCCCTCAGTCATAACCTAATAATCACCACTGAAAAGTCCGACCTTCCAACACCATTACCTCAGAATTGGGATTTTGACATATAAATGCATTCCTTCCTGAATACAGGTCTCATGATGAGAGGAAAATTTTAGTGTTTTCTAGCTTTTCATCCATAAACATGCATTACCTATCTGATGCAAGTATGCCAGTCTATAATCAGGAGGAAAAAAAGAACTTTATCTATTGAATAATTCAAGTTTTTACTTTTTTAATCTAGAAATGACACCTTGAGAATGGACATAAATAGATGGGAAGTCCCTAAAAGAAAACTTACATGTGTGTAAAGGCATTGCAATACCATTTTAACATTGAGACATTGAAAATCACTTACAAATCCAAACATGGAGAAGTTGTTAAATGAACTGAAACACTAACTAAATGGTATTTATGTAACTTGTTAAGTATATTTTTAAACAATGCACAGCTTAAGCTATAAAATTCAGACTTTTTAAAATTGAAAAGAAAGACTTTTGTACCACGCAGTAATATATGAATATAAACAATGCATAGAAAAACACTAAAATAGCAACTATTGATGTGAAAAGGGGCAGGATTATAGATAGGTTTTTGTCTTTTATTTCTGGGATATTTATTATAACTTCTTTTTTGTTTTTTTTAATTAATATCTTTATTATGAATAACTATATACATTGTATGAGCAAATCTTGTTATATTGCCCCCATTTCCTTCCTCTCTGTCCCCTACCCACTGGGGTCCTTCCTCAGTGCACATACTGGATCTGTCCATAGGGTAGGAGGTTATGACTGCCCCAGAGGTAGCCAATTTTGTGTTTCTTTTTCCTCCACCTCTGTGTGTTGTTGCTGAGGGGAGCAATATCTCTGGATATTCTCCCCCACCATGGTTCTTACATTCTTTCCACCCCCTCTTCCGCTCAGTTCCCTGAGTCATTGTGGGTAAGTTTTAAATCTGCTTGATTTTTGAAATCTTAAGTGTTTCTAGACTTCTGCTTTGGGTTCCGTTGGGTATAGTTGTTGTCTGTCTCCATTGACCTTCCGTGGGTTATCTACTTGCTGTTGTGATTAGTCTCCTGTTTATCTCATCACATTCTCATAGGTTTCATTTGGGCCCTGTATTTAAGAAGAGCTTAGAATTACTCAAAACTGACTTTCTTTTATCAAAATAACAGAAAAACACAAGACATTAGCAAACTCTTTGGGGAATCAGTGATTTCTTTTAATCCACTGTGTGAAAGTTCTTGTCATTGATCTCTGTCATTCAATGCAGTGCTCCCTACATTTACAGATCCGCTTTGTTCCAAGGTAATGTAGATAAATGAGGCACAAGTTAAACTATTGACATTATCTTGGCACCTGTGCACATCAGCACTTTGGGTATTTGATTAACACATGAGCTAGGTGTGAAAAAAAAACTAAGAACTTGGTATAAAAAAGCCATTTCCTCTTCTTTCCAATTTCCATGGAGACATAGAAAAAGCTTTGGCTCAGAATTGAGAGGCTTGCAGTCCACTCCTCCCTGGTGCTAAAGCACACTAGTTCCATGAATCTCTCAACCCTTGTGAGCCTAGTTGCTCTTCCTGACAGAATGAAAGGGAAAGGCCAGCCTCGCTCGCCTCACAGAGCTGAGGAAAGATGTGCTGAGGGGCAGACATGTCAGTTAAGTTAGGAATAGGTTTCAGTGTTTCAAAAACAATAAAAACTACCACTTACCAATTTCCTATGTTCCAAACTCTGTGATTAGCATTCTATGTGCATCATTATTTTAAAACTATGTGCTGAATATACACTGTGTAACAAATCCATGCTAAGTACATAGGATACATCAGAGCCTAAACAAATCTCTAACCCTGTGGAGATAATATTAATGTGAACCAAAAAATGAGCAGAAAACATAAAGTGATTTATCATATTTTGATTTTGAATCACAAGTGTCTCTCACACGTTTATATTTTTAATTATTGTTCCCTAGCAACTGGAACTATTTTGAGAGGCTGTGGAGATGGGGCCCAGCTGGTTGTCACAGTCAGCCACACGCCACTGAGATGAATCTCCAAACCAAGCACAATTTGGGGAGGAAAAGTATTTATTGGAATAACATCCAAGGGAAGTTTCTGAATGGTGAAAGAGGCTGGCCCCTTTTCACAGATCCAAGCAGAGAGAGAAACACAGCCAGCACCTCCAGCCAGCACACTCCAACTCCAACTAGCAAAACAGCAGGACTGCCAGACTTCAGCTCTGACTGCTCTTTACATACGTATCACTGGAATTTTACATCCACCTTAGAAAAACCCTAGGAGGCCAGTCCAAGGTAACACCTCCTCCAGCAAGGAGGCTGGAGACAAATCTTTAATACACTTTTGAATCTACTGGGGGACATTCAGTCAAACTACCACACTGGTCAAAGTAGGTATCTAGGAGCAGGTCTGTGAAAGTAACAGTTCTCCTGCTAGCCTTGTTTTCTGCTTCCTGGTTTGTTCAGTCATGTGCAAACGCCACCATACACACCCACTGCCTTTCCTACCATGATGAGCAGAAATCCACTGAAACCATGAGCCTAAAGAATCTTTCCTCCCTTGTGTTTGTCAGATATTGTCATCACTGTAATATAAAATGTAACCAATGGAGGAAAATTGCACCAAAATAGGGTCCTTGCTTTGACTGAGTAATGGACTTTGGTCATTGACTTGGCGTAATCTGCCCGTGTAGTGCTTAGGCCTTTAGAACTAGTTTGTAGGAGAAATTTGGCAAAATTTTAAAAGCCAGGGCTAGAAAAGCTGTAGCATGCCATACTCACAGCTTAATGGGTGATTGTTGTGGGGGTTTGAAAGTCAAGACAGCCTAGAGGAATATGGACAGTCAACACTGTGGCCATGAGGCTGCAGATGAGAACAAGGGTTCCATGAGGATTTGCACACAATGTTATATCCTAGCAATCAAATGGTCTACATTTTTGTCTATGCCTTGAAATTTTGAGCAAAGTTGAATTCAAAGGTAATTGACTTATTTATTTGGTGGAGAAAATTTCAAGATACCCTAACATTCCGGTTTAGAATGGTTACTCCTACCTGCGTTTAGTGAGAATCGGGAGCAAAAGATGGAAGAGGACAATTTGAAAAATATCCCATTTGTGTAGAAGGCACAAGAGCATTTTCAAAGCTTCAGGAGAGGCAGCAAGTGTTAAAGAGATGGGCACCATTAACAAGAAGTCAAGCAACTCTCACAGAGATCACAAGAAGGGGGTCATAAGGTCTGTCAGGCATTATCAAGACTACGCCCATCACAATCTCCAGGATATACAATTTCAAATACATATGAAGTACTTTCTTTTAAAAAGGGAGCCATGATTTTTGGGTTACCATGACTCTGTAGAGTGAGTTAAAATCAAGTAATACGATGTCTCCAGCTTTATTCTTTTCAGTCAAGGAAAAATATCCAGAGTATATAGGGAACTCAAGAATAATTTAAAATACAACTAAAATTGCAAATTATTTAAATAGATACTTCTCAAGTGAAGAGAAGCAAATGGTCAACAAATATATTGGGAAAAAATATCATTATCGATCAGGAAATGCTAGTCAAAGCTATAATGATATATCTTCTTACCCCAGTTAGAATTTCTATTATCAAAAAGATAAAAGATAAGAATATAAATTAGTTCAGCCATTATTAAAATAGCATAGACGTTCCTCAAAAAACAAATAATAGATCTACCATATGATTAAGAAATTCCACTTCTAGATCCCCACCGAGGAGGGTCCCCAGTGGGATGGGGACAGAGAGGAGGGAAATGGGGGTACCATCACAAGATGTGCTCATACAATGTATCTAATTATTGACAATAAAGATATTTTTAATGAAAAAGAAAAATTTTTTAAAATAAAGTTAGCATATATGTGTGTCCATATTTATTATAGATAAGATTTGTAGGGCTGAAGAGATTGTTTAGTGGTTAAGGCATTTGCCTGCAACGCAGAAGGACCTAAGTTCAATTCCCCAGGGCCCAGGTAAAGCCAGATGCACAAGAGGGCGCATGTGTCTGGAATTTGCAGTGGCTGGAGGCCCTGGAGTGCCCATTCTCTCTCTGTCTGCCTCTCTCTCTCTCTCTCTCTCTCTCTCTCTCTCTCTAATAAATAAATAAAATATTTTTTAAAAAAAGATTTGTAATCAGCCTCAATACCTATTGTGAGAGAAATTTGTAAAATTCCACAATGGAATATTATTTAGTCAATAAAAAAGAGTAAAATTATGTCATTGTTAGAAAAATGAATGAAACTGGAAGACATTATGTAAGTAAAATAAGCCAGGCATGCAAAGTCATACCACACATGTTCGCCATATGGGTAAACTAAAAAAAAAAATCATAAGACTAGTGATTACTAAGAAGTGAGAAGAGTAGATAAAGGGAGGCCCAGTTTAATTATTGGATCTTTATGCACGTGCTAAAGTATCACACCGAACATCACTAATATCACAATTAATGTATGCTAATAAAAACTAAAATAAAATATTGTTAAAATAAAAATAAATACAGATTTGGAAGACCTATCCTTCACCTACAGACACAAAATCCCCTGGAGGGAGGGGGCATTTAAAAATCCACAGTTTCATAACTAATTCTTCACTGGCAGACAGAGTCTATGAACTGGTGCCTAAAAACAACTGAATGAAACAAGAGCAATAAGGTCAGGCAGTAAGACACTGTTTTACCAGGTGAGAGGTGCTTCGTAGTGAATGTTGACTGTTCAAAGTATGACCCCTGAGTAGTGACGTCGGCATCACCAGGGAGCTTGTTAGAATGTGAAGTAAGTGAGACTCAGAAAGACAAATACAGGGCTGGAGAGATGGCTTAGAGGTTAAGGCACTTGCCTCCAGTGCCTAAGGCCTCGGGTTCAATTCCCCAGTACCCACACATGCCAGACCCACAAGGTGGTGGCCCTGGTTCTCTCTCTCTCTCTCTCTCTCTCTCTCTCTCTCTCTCTCTCTCTCTCTCTCTCTCAATGAATAAATAAAATATTTTTAAAAAGAAAGACAAATACAGTAGACATGTGGATTCTGAAAAATGTAAATTTGAATGTAGATAATGCTAAGTAGAGGCTTCGAAGAAGAAAGAGAAGAAAGAGGGCCATTGGAGAATGACGAGTACCAACCAAAACCCAGACAGCACACTGGAGTGGCCAGAACTCACAATGACCCATTATATATTTCAAGAAGAAAGGAGATTGATGGCTGTGAACACAAAATGTTGATAAGGAGCTAGAGCTCTTAATTAACCTGAGTCACTCCGTGCAATTTATATATGTGCTGAAATATCACAGTGCCATTAAATATGTACATTATATATTAATCGATATTTTAATGCTTAAGGTGGTAGACATCATCATATTATCACACTGCACTGCCTAATTATCTACAATTAATTGGGGAAAAAATCACCATTTTATAGGCAAGGAACAGAGGCTGGAGAGTTCCAGGACACAGTAACTCATGAGCGGCCAATTTCTAAGCAGAGCTGGATTGAAAGCCACCATGGCATGTTCATCCCAGTGTACTATATTGGTTTAAATGAAGACAAATCAAAGGCTCAGCCAAAAGGAGGAAACTCATGTGGGCAGTCAGGTGAAAAACGAAGTCTGCTGTCCAAGAACGTCTGCAGTGGGATTCCGAGCAACATGTCACCGAAGCGTGCTTGCTCGCCTGAGCCTTAATCACATTAAGTACCTGCCATTACATTTGCACAAGACAGCCGGCCTGGCCACTCTCTGTTGCACACATAGTGTGGTTCTGGCATCTGGCTGGCTCTTGGGATGACGTAGATGGTGTTCTGCATTAGGTGGGAGGCACCCTGTGCTGTTTGTAGCCGTTTCATTCCCTTGGAGTCACTGTTCACCCATGTGCAGTAGAAACATCAGAGCAGCTGCTGCAGCTGAAGCCACACAAGAGTCACTGGCGGGAGGGCCATCGGGCTCCCTAGAACTTCAGGTGGTAATGATAATCGGTAAATTCTTGTAAAGGGCCTCCGGGTCTGAAAAGCATTGACATTTGTTGTTTTATTTGACTCGCATAGAAACCCCAAGAGTTAGATGTTTTACTGATGAGAAAACAGATTTATAAAGATTGATGGTTTAATCCAAAGCCACTCCACTAACAAACAGCCAAGCACGTTCTTGAGCCTCGGTTAAAGAAAGAAAAAATCAACCTTATGCTTTCTGACGTTAAATCTTTTGTTGCAGAGCCCAAGATAATACAGGAATTTGGGAGTTCCTCACCAATGCACCCATATAAGATGCCAATGTACCAATATTTTGGGGTGCCTCCAGATTCTTCCCTTATGAATTTTAAACCCACAGACCAGAGGACATGGTTCAGAAATATTTTTATTAGAGCTTAGAGCTTCAGGAAGGACAGTTTCAAGAAAGGGGAGATGAAGGGAAGGAAATAAGACATTAAGGACCCCAGAGCTTAAAAGAGGAAGGCAAGGCTCTTGCCCAGGGAGGTAGGAAGGGGTTTGGGAAGCCCACCCTGAGAGACTCATTTTGGATTACTTTATGTGAGCCCTGTTGATGGGTAACTGCTATAGCCAGTTAGTCTTGACATCTGATGTCTGGGACAGGATTTCTAGGAAAAGACAATCTTCCTAGAAATTATAAATCTCACAGCAAGAGAGCTGTAGCCCATATAACCCTACCAACTGACCGCAGGCAGAAAGCTGAGAACCTGGCAAGAGATGAGCCACCACAGTCATACGGTGGAAGATCCATATGGAACCCCGCAGAGAATGATTGGATGAACAAGGGACCCACAGCCATAGCCATTCAATCAACAAAGGATAAGCCGGTGAGACAGAAACCAACGAATCTCGACACAAAAACCCCTAAGCTCACAACACCAAAGCAGCCTCAATACTCACCCACCACGACTCAGGGAACTGAGCGGAAGAGGGGGCGGAAAGATTGTGAGAGCCGTGGTGGGGGAGAATAGCAGAGACTTGGCAACCCTCAGTAACAACACACTTGGGCCAGGAGAACCCGACTGAATACTAGGCTATCCATGGTCCCCTACCACTAAGACTGATCCAGACGGCCCAAGGAGGAGGATATACAGCTGACTAGGGATGGGGGGGGGGGCAATGAGGAATCTGGGATAACAACTCATTGTTGGCCCACTAAATAATGTAACTCATTATGGACAATAAAAAAAGAAGAAAAAAAAAGAAATTATAAATCTCCAGGAAAGGCCTTCTCAGAAGGGAATGGAGGAAGAATGACCTAAAGGGTCAGAGATAATGTCAGGCCAGATCCTTCTGACATTTCCAACCTGTGGTGAAAGTACAATGACCTAGATTTCACCCCACAGGCCCAATGATAATGATATCACGTTGGGATTCTGTCACCCCCAAAACTGCCTCAGTGACAGTGAGTGAAGTAGTTGGAGTCAAGCCCCAAAGCTTCAAGAATCCCAGAGGAGTTGATGTCTGACTTTCCTTCTGTAGTACTATTTCCCCCTTTAGGTAACTAATTATGCATCACTGGCTCAGTAGGTGGGGGTTGGTTGGCCCAAATTGAGTTGACCATTTCCTCAATTCTTCTAAGGCCTCCTTTGTCTAACATAACCATCTCATCAACCTTTCCGTTTGCACGAGACTTTCCCAGGACAAAGGACTTTGAGCGCTAAAACCTGTACCCTAAAACCTGTCCCATGGTCTAAAGCAAACTAGGATTGCAGGCTCCCCTACTGACCAAGGATGGTCTGTCATAGCGGTTGTATGAATGTCTCTAGCTCCCTAGTCTGAGCACATGGAACCTTGGGGGGGAGGGGAATCCCTCTCCTTCTCCACTAGAACTCCACTCATGGTCCTTGATTCATCTGAGCACAGCTCCCAGCGAGAGTATGGAGTTATATTCTACAATTCTGCTTGTAAATAAATTTTTCCTAACATATATATATATATATATTCATTTATGCACTGATTTAAGTGGACAGTAGAAACACATAGGATTCATTCCCCCCTTTACCCTCCATTACCCCCCTTCTCTAAAAATGGTCTTTGGTATTTGAGGATGGTGGGAAATAACTCCATGAAAAACGCTTTGAAAGTGGGATCGAAGCTGAATTGGATGGCCCTTCATACAAAAGACCCTCACTCATGTCGGATGTTCTATCTCTCCTCTCCAACACATAGCTTCTCCTTTAAGGATTCAGGTGCCCTTTGAGCATTTCCTCTTCAGAGTCACATCTTCCTTCACTGACTTACCCGCTGGAAAATGCTATTTGTTCTCCCGTGGGCCTACCTAGCCCCTAGCAGTCCTTCAAGTCTAAGTCAAGGCCATCTCCTTTCCTCCCCCTGCAGAGCCTTCTCATTAGGAAAAGCACTGCTCTTAGAATTTGTGTCACCATTTGAAGGAGTAATCTATCGTGATTACTTATGTGTATGTCATGAAAGTCTAAAACTACCTATTGGTTCCTTGAGGATGAGGGCCACACCATCCACTCTCACCCAGTGTCTGGCATGTAAGCCTCCTACGCCTATGAATCCTTTGAGATGTGGCCCAGTCCCTCCCTGGCACTGGAGAGTTGGGCCTCCAGTGGGGACCAGTATTCTCAGTATGTTGCGGCCATATCATAGAGCCTGACTTTATGAAGGGCAGAAACGCATAAAAGGATCTCTTTGGAGTTTAGAGTAAGCCAGAAATTTATCTCCAGATAAGTCTCCAAAGCCATGCTTTCTGGCCTAACGTACATGTCCACCTCTTTGCCATCTACAGGGCTATGAGCTGTAGCTAAGAGGAATGTGACCATGGAATGATTCAATGACCTCTGTTAGAATCATGACTGATCACACAGGAACAATGAGTACTAACACAGAACAGCATAATGCTAAGGCCTCAAGTGCAGCACACCCTGTCAGCGCTTCTCTAGGTTTCAGCAGCCTTCTGGAAGCTTCAATCTGTCAGATTCAAAGGCGACCCCTGCGTCTGTTTCCTTATCTCTGAAAAATGGAGTAATAGGTTTGTTCCATCCACATCACAGAACCGTTCTCCTTCTTTCAACGTTCACTGAGCATCTATTACATGCCAGGTCTTTCTGCCAAGGACAGAACTATGGGACCAGGCCTCCGACTGTGCCTCAAGGAGCTCGTGTTGGTGATGACCTCACAAGATGAGTAGCACATCTTGCAAAGGAGGAATCTGGTGCTCTGAGAGTCAAGTTCACAGAGCCAATTAGCAGTACGATCGAGCTTCAAAAACAACTGTTCTTCCCAACAGAACACTGCCTTCCCACAGCCTAGTTTTAGCTTAACTTTGTTCACCTGCTACCAGTAAGAGACCCCCCCCTGCTTCACGTTAGATGTCATGTAGCTTTATATATCAATTTACCTTTGGCGACATGCAGGGTGATGTGGCACAATTTTTCTAAATAATAAAATGGAAGAACTCAACACATGCTGGGCATTTTGAGTCAGACTGAATAGTTTCAATAAATTTGGTTTCAGGAGACTTGGAAAGGCAAAGCTGAACCACTTAAAGCACTCCAGCTGTATCTAATCAGCTGGCTTCAACTCCAGCCCATCCAGTAAGTGTTGATTGACAGATGGAAGAGCACTGTGATAGGATGGGTGAACCTGGAGGACTGGAAAATATTTACATAAAGCTAACCTTGAGTGAAAGCAGCTGCTGTAAATGCTGGTACTTGGCTAGTCCCTGGGCAGTGTTTGTTGAGTGAATAAATGAGTACTTACATTCCAATTGCCATGTATTTGTATTTGTAAAAGAACAAGTGTTTTGAGTCACACAGACTTTTATCTTAACCCTGGATGTCCTCCTTACCCTTGGGTACATCTTGAATAAATATTATAACCCTTCTGAGTATCATTTCCTATCTATAGGAAGTTGATAATTTTGCCTGTTCTCTGTTACAAATAGTCTCTTGAATGTTTATATGAATCAGTTTTGAGAAAGCACTAAAAAGGTTGGTGATGGCCGCACTCACTACTAGATGACAGACTTTAAGTCACACTGTTCTATTAACTGTCTCGGGTGAGACTCAAACAAAAGTCTATTCACCCTAGATAACGTACCAACAAATCAAAGTAAGACTGTACCCACGTCCAACTTAGTGAACCAATGAGTTTATCAGGGATGCTTATAGAGCATGGGTGAGGGCTTGCTTACAGGAGGGGGTGACTCAAAGGCAGCTGCATCACCACAAAGACCACCCCAGTTTAGGTGAAAACTCGTGGAAGCTGAACCCCTGGAGCTCAAGAACGACGTGCAGGCAGATGCACCTGCTGAAGACTTTCTCCCAAGCAGTTGTTGACTGCTTGTCATCTTGGGGAAGGGCCTTGGGACTCTAATGAGTTTCAGGAGCTTGCTGACACTTTTGTTTACTTCCTGAATTTCTTCAGCTACCCTCCTTCTTTCAGGAGGGAATGTTTCAATTTGAAGCAATATAACACTCATTTTTTTTTATCATTACTTCCTTGGTTGTTGGATTATAGTCCTGGGAGTTTGAACAGAGGCAAAACCCTGCCTTGTGACTGTGACACGTCTGGTAATCTCTCCACAGCTTAGCTTCTTCATCTGTATAGTAGAGACAAGAGAAGCTAATTCATTGAAGTATGGTGAGTACTAAATAAAACAATAAGGGGAAAACATTTCTGAGAACCAATTTTCCTCCTTTGTAAGATGTGGACCTTATCTTGTGAGGTCATCACCAACATGAACTCTTGGAGGGCACAGTCTGAGGCCTGGTACCATAGTTCTGTCCTTGGCAGAAGGCCTGGCATAAAATAGGTGCTCAGTGAACATCGAACAAGGGGAGAACAGTTCCGTGAAGTGAATACAGCAAATCTGTCATTCCATTTTCAGAGCCAGGGAAGCAGATGCAAGGGGGCTGCCTTAAAATCTGAGAGTCAATTTGAAACTTGTTGAAGGTCATTAATTTGACTTTTTTCCTGCCTGCAAGGTAGGCACTTAAATAATTCACTTCCCTTATGTTGGCTCTGCTTTGCAGCTCAGCCCCCGGAATCACAGCTCCCTGGGGACTTCTAGCAAAGCTTTCCAATCCACGTCGACTTAAGGTTCCTGTCCACAACCTCAGCAAGGGCAGTGGCTGGCAGAGGATCCCCTCCACCACTCATCTGTACCCCATGCGGTTGCAGAGGAAACACCATGTGTGCACTCAGCTCCGGGTCACGAAAAGGACAGGCATCACTTGGGAGCGTCTTTAACCCAAAAGGGAGTCAGCACAGATGTGCCTGGCACAACTCAGAGTAAACTGCTAATCACGGGAAGGGAAGGGAGATTCTATCTGCTGGGAGAACAGCCTGAACGCTGAGTGCATCGCTAATCCTGCGGCGCCCCCTGCTGCATTCCTGTGGTAGCACAGCCGCCTCGATCCCAGAACCACTGAATTCTGGACCCCCTAGGGTCTGCTTTGACAACTTTTTACCATGGTGGCTGGCTATCAAGTCCAATAAGTCCATTACTCCTTTTGATCAGTAAGATATTTGACTACCAGTCAAACCACCTCTGAGGACTGGAAGGTAGGAATTACACCACACAAGTTTTCATTTCAATTCTAGGACTCAAATTTTACTTCTTTGGGAAGCCTAAGGTAAGAGACTACATATTGGAAACCAAGATGATCTCTCAAGGTTTGGGGATAGAACTGAAGGAGTTCCATTTGCAGAACACAGGGAGCTTGGTAAACGTTTGTTTTCTTCTGACCACAGTAAGGAAGGCTAATGGAGAAAAGGGTGTTTGCATCAGTTTTCAGAAAATGTTGTGTTTCAAGAACACCTTTCACTGCTATGTTCATAACTCTGTCCCTCAGAAGACCCCGTGGGGAAACTTAAGAACCCCTTTGAAAGCTGATTTCCTTCTTTGGTTTCTCCAGGCCCCTCTGTGAAAGAGGATTTACACTTTTCAAAGTTTGTGGGGGTTTTTTTTTGGGGGGGGTAAGACAATTCAAGGTAGAGTCTCACTTTAGCCCAGGCTGGCCTTGAACTCACTGTGATCCTCCTACCTCTGCCTTCTGAATGCTAACATTAAAGGTGTGTGCCACCACTCCTGGCTCACTTTCAAAGTTTATTTTTATTTGTAAGGAGAGATAGAAGAGAGACAAGACACAGAGAGAGAGAGAGAGAGAGAGAGAAGGAATGAGCACTCCAGGGCCTCCAACTCCACATGCATGGGCCACACAAATCTGGCTTTATGTGGTGTATTAGTCAGGGTTCTCTAGAGGGAACAGAGTTAATAGAATGGATTGTAGTAAAAGGGAATTTATTGGAGTAGCTTACGACAGTCCAACAATAGCAGTCTGCAGGCCCAAGGGTGAAGGAACCAGTAGCTGTTCAGTTCTTGTGGCTGAAGGCCTCAGCAGTCCCAATCTAGCCCTGAAGGCCTGATGGCTCCCTGGGGAGCCGCTGCTCTTCAGTCCATGATGTGAGGCCGAGGAAACTGGGTTCCGATGTCCAGGAAGGGTAGGAGAGCAGGATGCAAGTACAGATCACGAACCAGCAGCAGCAGCAGGAACCCAGGGGAGGAAGGAAGATATCTTCAAGCATCCTTTTGTCCAGTCCCCTTCTGGAAGGCCCACCCACTTGGGGGATGGGCAACTCTGGAGGAGGGACCTCCTCCTCTTGTCAATCCTTTCTGCAGGCAAGCTCAGAGACTCACCCAAGATTACTGTAGATCATTAAACAGGTCAAGTTGACAATAAACTTAACCATCACATGTGGGTACTCGGGGATTGAACACAGGACATTAGGCTTTGTGAGCAAGTGCTTTTACTGCTGAGCCATCTCTCCAGCACACTATCAAAGTTTTGATGCAGTAAATTCATGAAGGTAATGAATGGAAAAGGACACTGGGGGGCTAAGAGACATGAGCTGACCCCCCCCAAAGGAGGCAGAGGATCTGTAATCATGATAGAATTGTGGCATCAGCCTAGAATGATAGTGCCAGAAGAAAACTTCAGCAATTTCTCCTTACACTTGAAATGTCCCCCATGGGCTCATGTTTGAGTACCTGGTTCCCAGTGGGTGGTGCTGCTTGGGAGGTTGTGAAACCCTTGGGATATGAGAGAACTAGCTGGCTTCCAAGGAAGGTCTTAACTCCTTTGCAGTTACCTTCACATTGCTGGGATAAAACACCAACCGAAAGAAACAGCTGGGAGGAAAGGGTTTGATTTGGCTTACAGTCTCCAAGGGGAGCTTCAGGATGGCAGGAAAAGATAGTAGAGCAAAGGCTGGACATCATTTCTTGCCACAACACGTGGAAAACAGCAACAAGAGAGTAAGCTTGGCTCTAGCACCCCAAAGCCCTCCCACCGCTGGGGACCAAGCATTGAAAGTACATGAGTTTAGGTGAGACATCTGCTTCAAGCCACCACGCTCTGATTCCTTGTGAGGACCAGGGCACTTCAAGCTCCCATTACCGCAGACTTAATCCATCCAGCTGCCATGTTTGCTCTGCCCACCAACATGGACTGTTCTCTCTGAACTGTGAATCAAAGTTAATCCTTCATCCCTGCCAGACATTTCATCACGGCGATGAGAAAAGTAACTCACGTATCTCCTGATGCAGCAGCTTACACAGAAGTAAACTGGAGCCTGGGAAGATAAGGCTTTTCAAAAATCACAAAGAAATTAGTGACACAGCAAGACATAAAACCCAGATCTTGTAAATAGAGAGAAATCTTTGATGTATGAGTAAGTAGGGATTTCAGAATCAGCGGGGAAACACAGACTAGTCGATAAATAGCATTGAAACAACTGGATGGCATTTTTAAAAAGCAAATTAAGCCACATTCCTGTGTTACTTCCTATGACAGAATAATTTCTAGAGATGTTTTAATTCTGTGATTTTATTTTTAAAAATTATTCATTCTTTAAGTTGGTATACAGAGACTTAGGTATCATTAATGTGATGGTTAAATTTTGTTCTCAATTTGACCTGTTTAGTAATCCACAGTAATCTTGGGTAGGTCTCTCAGAGGTTAACTAGAGGAGGAGGTCCCTTCTCCAGAGTGAACCCCTCTCCCACAGTGGGTGGTACTCTCAGTAGGGGGAAGGATGGAAGGAAGCTCTTTTTGCTAGTGTATGTGTGTGTGTGAGTGTGTGTGTGTGTGTGATATTAGTGGTAGTCTCTCTCTCTCTCTCTCTCTCTCTCTCTCTCTCTCTCTCTCTCTCTCTCTCTCTCTCTCTCTCTCTCTCTCTCCATCCTTCCCTCCCTCTCTCTCTCTGTTTGGATTTGTGGAAGGGGCCAGCCTCTTTCACCATTATGGAACTTCCCCTGGATCTGTAACTTCAATAAATCCCTTCTTCCCATAATTGTGCCTGGTTTTCAGGTTCATCCCAATGGCGTGTGGCTGACTTTGACAATTAATTTTTGCATTTCAAAATATAGTTTGATTTCCTTGGTTCCTATCCCCACTCCTGCCCCCGATTCCCCTCTCCTCTCCCCCTTCCCACACTATTTTCTTCCTTCTGTTAACATGTCACATGTATCCTTCAGTCCTTCTTTGACCCTTCTTCTGGATTGTCTCTATGTTCTCTTTCAGTGACAGCTCTTTCTTTCTAGGTCTTGTCCACCTTGTCTCCTATATATACATATTGACAAAAATTCCAAGCAAGCCCCACATATCAGAGAAAATGTGCCATTTGGATCTGTCTGAGTTTGAGTCACATCATTTGATATGATTCTTTAAAAGGCCCATCCATTTTCCTGCAAATCTGATAATATCATTTTTCTGTACTGCTAAATAAAGCTCCACTGTGCATATGCACCCCATTTTCATTATTCATTCATCTGTGGAGTACATCCATGTTGGTTCTAATTCTTAGTTATTATCAATAGAGCCACAATAAACATGGATATGTAAGTATCTTCATAGCAGAATGGGGGTCCTTTAGGGTAGATGCCCCAGAGTTGTATAGCTAGGTCATATGAAGTTCTACTTCTAATTTTTTGAGAAACCTCCATGCTGGTTTCTATAAAGGCTGTACTAGTTTACACTCCCACCAGCAATAGATAAGGGCTTCCTCTTTCCCCACATCCTCACCAACATTTGTTGTCTGTTTTCTTGATAATAGCCATTCTGATTGGGGAAAGATTGCATCTCAAAATTGTTTTGATTTTCATTTTCTGGATGGCTTAGGGATGTTGAACACTTTTTTAAAGCACTTATTGACCTATTTATGTTTCTTCTTTTATAAAATGTCTGTTCATTAGGCCATTTGGTGATTGGCAAATTAATTTTTGGTGTTTACTTTTTGCAGCTATTTGTAAAATCTGAATATTAGCCCCCTGTTTTTAAAGTGCAACTGACAAAGATTTACTCTCATTCTGTAAGCTATCTGTTGGCTTTGTTGCTTTTTTGTTTGTTTTGTTTTGCTGGGCATGAGGCTACTTAATTTTATGTCATTCCATTTATTGATTCTTAGGGTTATGGAGTAGCAATATATTGTATACACTTTCCAAAGAGTTATGTGTGCTATAAGGTTAATTTTTATTTGAAAATATATAAGAAATAGTGATGGATAAACATAATGGGAGAGGTATGGTGGGGATCACTGGGTGTGTGAGAAAGAGAAATGCTGCTTAATATTTATTTTCTACACTGTTAAATTTTTAAAACTTTATGCATGTATACTTCTTCCTTAACTATGTTAATCTCTGTGAACAGCGGTTGTCTAGGTGTTGAGAAAATTGATTTGATTTTTTTGTTTTGTTTTCTTCATCTTTTCTGTTCTAAACCAAAAAAAAATCATTCCAGAAATTTTTAAATTTACTTTCAAAATTAAAGAAAAGCCTAGTGTAGTGGAGCACACCTATAATCCCAACACTCATAAGGAAGATGAAGAGTTTAAAGCCACCCTCTGCTATATTAGACCCTGGCTTTAAAAAACAATTAATAGTATCATAGAAATGCTAGAAAAGAATGGGTTAACATAGATAGCCCCTAACACAAGAGCTTGACTTAAAATCTTTCATCTTTATAAGGGGGTGATCATGATACACACTGACTAAAAATCCTACACCAAAAATTAAATTCTGATTTTTTATTTTTATTTTTATTTTTATTTTTATTTTTTTGCCCTAGACTAGGGCTATGTGGTATGATTCCCTCCTGTGGTGCTGGACAGCTCCCGGTCACCATGTGATGAGGAGGGTAAACAATACCATAAGGTATAAATATGCTGTGTTAACCTGCAATGTCTGGTGGGTTAGGTGTATTAAAAGTGCTTCCAACCTACGATATTTTCAACTTAGCATGTGTTTATGATGATGTAACTGCCCCACTGTGAATTGAGGAGCATTCATAGTTTTACATCGTAGAGTGGAAAGCATTTTCTAAACATAACATAACCCCCAGAATCCCTAAAGCAAAGATGAATAAGTCTTATTTCAAACAAAGTTAAAGAGCACAGAGCACTAAGGAGAATATTAGCTATATGTTTGCTAGACATGGGGTTAATTTCCTTACAGTAAGATGAGTTTTACAAATCAATAAGAAAGCTACATAACCCAATAGAAACGCGAATGCTCAAGAAACAGATTTTAACACACTTGAGTGCAGTCATAATTTAGAAATGACAAATTAAATCAACACTGGAATACTAATTTATATCCCTATTAGTCTAGCAAAATATTTAAGGTTTAGTGGTGTTTACTGTCCTCAAAGATGAAGGAAACAAAAACAGACACATAGATAGACATGCTATAGGATATATTGGTTCAAACTTCAAAACATTTGTTGAGAAATGGCTATTCTCCCATTCAAGATGAAAATACCAGCATTTGGTAGTCTATCCATATTGTGACTGCGGTCTAAATGCATCCCTCAAAACCAGTAGGTTGAGAGCTAGGGAGTATGGCTCAATTCTTTGCCTAGCATGTGTGAGGCCTGGGTTCAAGCTTCCTGTGTTGAAATTTCATCACTAGTGTGATAAGATTAAGAAGGGAGGTCTTCAGGAAATGATTAAGTCATGAAGGCATAGCCTTGGAATTAGGATCTCCAAGAAAGGCTGTGAGGGCTGGGCTTGCTGGTACATGCCTGTAATCCCATCAGCACTTGGGAGGCTGAGGCAATGCATATTGGTGGTGAATTCAAGAACCCCTGGGGGTACCTGGGTTACACAGAGAGACGATCTCCAAACAAAGGAGGCTTGAGTGAGGGGTGGGTATGCCCTCTCCTATTTTACCATTATGTGAGCACTCAAGACCCCATCTTGGAAGTGAAAATGGGGGGCTGTTCATTCAGCTCTCTAAGAGCTGCCTCCCTAGGGAGCAAGGGAGCTATAAGAGGGGTTTGCTCTGGACACTCATTATTAGGTCATAAAGCCAACAGCACCCATCCCAAAGTCTCTCCCTAACTCTAACTCTGAAGAAGACGAGTGAAGGAAGGAAAGGTGAGTAGAAAGGAGAACCCATGTCTTCCTGAGAAGCTTCTGGCCTCTAATCGCCTAGTCCCTACCCAGAGCCCCCCAGGGATTCCATTATACCTGTTACCTAGACCAGCATTCCAGTCAAGTGTATATCCACAGATTTAAGACGTGATTGTTGAGCTGTGCCTCAGTTGCCAATGACTTACTGAAAAAATAAAACAACAGCAACTTTATGGTACTGAGGGAGAAATCCCCCACTTCTGGAACTGTGTGGCTATCTTGGAATGACTGTGGTGGACTGGGGATGGGACAGGCTAGAGCTCTTGGAGACTGGAGCTCTAGGAGTTCAGCCAGAAAAGTTGGGGCAGTCACTAATGACTGCTTCTGTGATCAGCTTGTTCCATTCCCTGTTCCCCCTCAACACAAAAGATTTTCAGTTACCATGGAAGAATTCTCAATAGACAACTGGCCTAGGATACTTTTGATTATACGTAGAGTCAGCCCCAACATTCTTAAACACCCTGAATTCAGCTCCTCATTTGAGTTTCCCACTTTGAGGGACTCCTGTTCATGTCATTGGATGTGTACTTGGTCATAAGACGGTTGCTTCTGCCTTTGTGATAGTTCTGATTCCCCTACAATAAAGCTTACTGCATTGGTTAAGAATCCATCTCAGTGAGGTGGAGCAAGATGGCAGATGAGTAGCAGCCTTGATAGGACACTCCCTGTAAAGGTTTGAGAACCCAGCTGGGATCCAGACCCCAGACCCCAGCACCCGGACCCAAGGCACACCCCCTCCCCAGCTCCCGCACCAGCCTAGAAGGGGTTCCCCAGCTGCTCCCTGCTCCTGACCTGAGCCCTTACAGCTGGGCACCTTTCCCTCCCGGGCCCCTTCCATCCCTTGCAGTGCCCGATCCACGGGTGCACTTGTCCCCTACCCACCCTCGCATGCAGGCAGATGCCAGTCCATGGAAAAGCAGACCTACCCTGGTTCCCAGAAGCCCACGTGAGCCTGGGGGATCAGGCGGCCTCAGGGGAGAACCAGGGACCCTGTGCCACCTGAGTAGCCTCAGGGCAACACCAGGGACCCAGTGCCACATCTGGGCAGACACAGGTGGGTACAAGGGACCACACGCCACCTCCAGGAAGCCTCATTGAGCCTCAGGCAGGTACCAGGGACCCGTGCCACCTCTAGGCAGCTTCACATAGCCTCAGGTGGATACCAGGGACCCTGTGCCACATACGGGCAGACTCAGGTAGCCTCAGGCGGGTACCAGGGACCCCGCACCACCTCCCAACAGACACAGGCAGGCACCAGGATCTCGTGCCACCTCCAGGCAGCCTCACATAGCCACAGGCCATGTGCCACCTCAAGCAGCCTCAGGAGGGTACCAGGGATCCCATGCCACCTCCGGGAAGACTCAGGTAGCCCCAGGCGGTAAGAGGGACCCCGTGTCACCTCCGCGCAGCATCAAGTAGCCTCAGGCGGATACCAGGGACCCCGCACCACCTCCCGACAGACACAGGCAGGCACCAGGATCTCGTGCCACCTCCAGGCAGCCTCACATAGCCACAGGCAGTGACCCTGTGCCACCACAAGCAGCCTCAGGAGGGTACCAGGGATCCCATGCCACCTCCGGGAAGACTCAGGTAGCCCCAGGCGGTTCGAGGGACCCCGTGTCACCTCCGCGCAGCATCAAGTAGCCTCAGGCGGATACCAGGGACCCCCTCCCGACAGACACAGGCAGGCACCAGGATCTCGTGCCACCTCCAGGCAGCCTCACGTAGCCACAGGCAGGTACCAGAGACCCCATGCCACCTCTGGGCAGCCTCAAGTAGCCTCAGGTGGGTACCAGGGACCCCCCACCACCACCACCACTAGGCAGACACAGACAGCCTCAAGCAGATACCAGGGACCCCGCACCACCCCATAACCACCAGGCAGGCACAGGAGACCTCAGGCAGGTATCAGGAACTCTGCACCACCCAGTAGCTACCAGACAGGCCCAGGCCTGTCTCAGGCAGGTCCCACAACCAATAGCCTTGCCTGCAGGCTCCCTCCCTACAGGTGCAGCCCTGCCTGCACCCACACTGGCTTGTGAGCAGAGCACCTCCCAAGGTCTATCCTGTAAGCTCCCCAAGGAGCACAGCTCAGCCTGCACCCATGCCAGCAGGCTCCATTCTGAGAGCGCACCCCACCCGCAGCCCTACCCACAGGCATGCAGGCACAGCTTCGGGTGCATTGGATTCACACTAGCCAGCAAAGGCACTGGATTGGTGTCTGTTGTGATCTCACCATTTTTATTTCTAATTTTATTGATTAGGGCCCTCTCTTTTTTTCTGTTTGGTTAGGTTGGCTAGGGGTTTGTCAATCTTGTTTATTTTTTCAAAGAATCAGCTCCTTGTTTCATCAATTTTTTAATTGTTTTTTGTTTCTATTTCTTTGATCTCTGCCCTGATCTTAATTATTTCTTTTCATCTTGACTTCCTAGGGTTGGTTTGGAATTGGAACAAACCTAAATGCCCATCGCTAGATGACTGGATATCAAAAATGAGGCACATATACACCATGGAATTCTACTCAGCAATTAGGGAAAATGACATAATGAAATTCAAAGAAAAATGGATGGATTTAGAACAGATCATACTCAGTGAACTCACCAAGAACAGAGAGCCAAGCACCACATATTCTCTCTTATCTGTGGCCACTAATCAGATTAAACCAAACTGTAAGTAAATATGACTAATGACTCGGGTGAAAGGCAAAGGGGACAGAAGGAAATGGGGGGGGTGGAAGCAACAGAGGGGGGAGATGTACACAAACCTAAACTAATAATAATCTTTCTTCATAGAATCCTATCTTCTGTAGAGCAAGTTATGGAGGTAGATAGGACCCCAAAGAGGGGGGGTGGAAGCCTACCTATGGTGCAAAGGACACTGACCTTTGGCTCCCCAACCCAGTAAGTAGTTACCTACCACAATGAGCTGTTGATCAGAGTGACCCACATGGTCACTAAAACAAGACAAATTTTTTTTTCAAAGCCCTTGAATACCCACCTTAGGCAAAAGATAAGACCCTATTGCTCAAGATTCCACAGACTGATATCACAAAACACTGAGAGACCCTGCTGAATCCAGAAATCAAATCAGCTCCCAGATGGGCAGCCTGGGTAATGCCAGATGGTGTTGCATGAGCTGCCAGGGGAACCAGACCAATGAAATCCTGAGAGAGCAGGAGGCATCTTCAAGTTACACGGACTGATGGCCTGAGAGTGCAGAACACACTGCTATATGGCACAGACAAGTCAAGAAGTGCCCATCTGTGCAATAGTTGCGCCCAACCTAGGTGGGTAATCAACAGCTGGCTAATTGGCTTTGAGATCCACTCAAAGGCAGGGAACCCCTAACTGGTACAGGCACCCAAAGCAACCTTGAAGGGGGACCAAGAACCCCATCTATGTTGGGAAGTCATCACTAACCATAGATCCTCAGAAAGGCTACACCCACCAAACGCTCACCAACCTAGCAATATTTGTCTCAATTGACCAATAATAATAATTACTCTCCACTGGAGACTGCTTGTATTTTTCAGAAATCAATGAGAACCGGGACAACCAAACTCCACCAAAGGGACCTGATTTGACAAGGGACACCCAAGCAGGAAACGATTCACTCAAACTCACCATTTAGAGCCCTAACGCAACCTCTAAGGAAGTGAGAGGACGAGCAAAAGAGCTACTCCCACAGCAAGGCAGATAACCTGGGAAAGGACAATGGAGAGAGGCACCAATGGTGCCCAAAATTGTCCAAAACACAAATTTACAGACTCTTAAAAACCTAATAAGGAGAGGCAGGAGGATTGCCGTGAGTTCAAGACCAGCCTGAGACTACAGAGTGAATTCCAGGTCAGCCTGGGCTAGAGTGAGACCCTACCCAAAAAAAAAAAAAAAAAAAAAAAAACCCTACTAACTCTGCAAAATTTAAACTCACCCACTATGACTCAGGGAAATTTGTGGAAGAGGGGATGGAAAGAATGTAAGAGTCATGGGGGGGAGGGAGAATAATGCATATGAGGGATTGTCATCGTGGATTCAATGGCTTTATCTAAGAACCTATGATACTGAGCATATTGTTGTGTTAATATATATAACTCTAAGCCAATAAAAACTTTAAAAAAAAAAAAAGAATCCATCCCAGCAGAGTTCGCAGGCAGCAGAGCTGCTCCTCATCCCATTTCAGTACAACTATCTGTCCCTTCTACCAGCAATGCCATTTGTAAGAATTTACCTTGACAAATGTAGTGCTAGTAACATTGGAAAACTGAAAATGGAGGCAACCTGAGTGTCTATAAATATGAGAGTAGATAAAGAGATTACAGAATATGCATTCCATCCAGTGTGGGCAGCATTTAAAGCAGTAAGGTGGATTTGTGTTTACAGGTGTGAGATTGTCCAAGATTCTTTAGCAAGTGTGAAAATGCATACTGCAAAGCAGTACGCAAATATGTTCCTTTATTGCTTTAAGAGATTGTGAAAATGGAAAACACTATACACCAGACACAATAAATGCTTAACATATAAAAATTCATTCACTCCTCATCACCAACCTTTGGAGTTGTTATTCATTTCACATATAGGGAAATGGGTCTAGAGAGGTTATAAAGCCAGGGTAAACTCATGAAGCAAGAAAGACCTAAGCTCTTAATTAAAGCTCCAGGCTGTGGAGTCTGGTATTTTAGCACCATACCATTCTGTGTTTTTTCCTGTAGGGAAGGGTTATACGATGCCCAAGAAAACTAAATACTCACTACCTCCAAGATTCAGGATTAAGAAACTGATAGAATGGAAAGCGATCCTTCTACCTTCTCACTACATGCCCCCTGCACTGTTTGGCTTTTTATAATAAGTATATGTTAACTTTGTAACATACACGTGTGTTGGTTAGTTTAGAGCAAGTCACTAGACTAATCCCATTGAGGCTCCCTCTGCTGACTTTCATGCCCTCTGTAAATTTTATCCATTCACTCATTAACATTTAAGCCCCAGTGGGTGTCGGGCATCTGCTTGAAACCTTCAGTGACTTCTTTCAGCCATGACAAAGGATGTGATAACTCCCATAACCTACATGCTTGGCACTTTCTCTGCAAACTTTATGGTTTGGCAGCACTAAGTGGTTAGCTATCCTTTGCTTACAAAGATCACCTTTGCTTCCATTCTGCATACTCTCCATGGCTCTCACCCAGTTACCCATGCCCACTCTCATCTTTGGGTGGTGATATTTAAGAAACATCTCAGACATAAAGCTTTCCTCAAGCTCTTAAACATTGGGCCTCACCATTAGGAGTAAATTTAATGTCCTCTTGCTCCCATATGCCCTGCTTGTACCTCAGTCTTAGGATTGCACATATAAACATCTGGGTGTTCCCACATGTCCCAGCCCCATGGGGAGCAGAGACCCAAGAATTACTGGAATTTAGTTTGCAGAAAAACACAGCAAGCTCTAGG
>PVHP010008729.1:0-52613 GCA_004024765.1 Zapus hudsonius
TCAAGTAGCTAAATTGTGGCCTTTTATACCTTTGCTCACAGATATGAAATGCATATATGTGTTTCATTTTACAGTTGTGAATGCATGAGGCCCGATTCTCCCACAGTATGCCTGGCCCCTTAGTGTCTGGAGCCCCTCAACTTCAAAAAGGGCTATATAGGTAGAAAGGCAGATAAGCGGTGCAGAATTTAGATTTTTTGGATTTTGTGACCACATAACAAAAGGCTGCTACAACCCTTTGAGAAGGCAAAGTTAAGGTTACTGTTGGACCTTAGCTCTGAATTCTCTGAATCTAGGGCAATCCAGATATACTGCCCTACAAGGCAATACTTCACAGTGTTTTACGATAAACTGCAAAAGAATGAAATCTTGTAAGGGATGGGAAACATTTCAGATCCAGGCATTGAATCAAAATCTGAAGAAAGAAAAATTGAACTTTTAAGGTTGAAAGTTGCCAAAGTAAGTAAATTTAACATCTTATACCAGCTTAGAGAAATAATAGCTATATGTAGAAGGGATATGCCCTTATGGATTTGTGCACAAATATCTAAGTTTCTATTTTCTAAGACTTGAACACAATGGAAGTGATTGTCCATAAACACACACTTAATAAAAGACTCATTGTCACAACCAATTTTGAGATAGAAATCCAAATCTATAGGCATTGGTGTAAACATTTGTCATCACCTGAGATATGAAAAATGAGCATGAATCCTCCTAAGCAGGACTATGGTCAAAATTAAGAAAATACCACCTCATATCAGTTTATGCTTTGCAATGTTGATAAAAGACAATGCTTAATTAAATGTGTACTACATGTTGGTTTCTGTTCTTTCAGGTAGGAAGAAGGGAAGATTAGTATAATCACACAGAGCCAAACACATGGTTTGGCTGTATTAAAAGCAAAGGAGAACACATGAATCATAAACCACCAAGTTGAGATACCCATAATGGAAGTCTCCTACCCCACCTGAGAACAGACTCTCTTAATAGCTTCTTCCCTTTTCCCATTCTCTATGTAAGAAAAAAGTAAGAAGAAGAGCTCCTTGTAAAGCATCCTGACAATCTACTCTTTGTTGCCATATCAAAATATCTAATATTCTTGAGTATAGGTAATTTGTAAAGAAAAGATGACTTCACTCAGTTTTGGAGGCCATAAGAGTGAAAACCAATGGCCTTATCTGTTTTGCCTCTAATGAGAGTCATATGGAGATGATAGAATGAAAGAGATGCATAGGGATATTTCATATGATGTGATGATTGACTGTAAAATGCCCCACATCTGCTCATGTGTTTGAATACTTAATCCCCAGCTGTTCTTCCTGTTTTGGGAAAGATGTAGAACCTTTAGGAGGTGGAGCCTTGCTGAAAGCAAATGTATTGATGGGGGCAGTTCTTGAGCTTTTAGAATCCAGCCCCATCCTCCCTGCTGATGTGATGATATTCACCTTATAGGCCTTTCCAGAAGTGATGAACTCTACCCTCTTAGTGCAAGCTGAAATAACTCCTTTCCTTCCCTGAGTTGCTTCTGGTTGAGTATTTTGACTTAGCAATGAGAAAGTAACTGATACAGAAAATTGGTACTAAGAAGTGGGGTTGTTCGTGCCATTAACCCTCATCACGTGGTCCTTAGTCTTATGGAACTGGCTATGGGAGGAATGTGGAAGGATTTGAAACTTTGGAATATAGGATCTTTTCAATGCTATAAGCAGAGCTTCATGAGCCATTATGGTGGGAGTTTAAAAGACCAGAAGGAAGGCCATGTGAAATGTGAACTGTGGAGGCAATCATGAGGTTCCAGAGGGTGAAAAGAATAATATCAGGAAATGGGCTTAGGGAAATTCATGTGATATTCTGACAAAGAAACTGGCTGCATTCTGCCCATGTCCTGAGAACCTAAATGAAGTTGAACTTAAAAGTAATGCATTAATGTATTTGGCAGAAAAAATTTCAAGGCAGAAAAGCTTTGAGTCTGTGACGTGGTTTCTCTTTGTGGCCCTGATGCAAATCTCTAACCAAAGAGAGGAAAATATAGAACAGAAAAATATGAATAACATAAAAAGTTTGACAGAGAAATAAATGTAAGCAAGTTTAAAGGCCAAGATATTGCAGCTGATTTAGCTGTAATTGTTAGAGATTACATCCATTAAAAAAAAAAAAGTCTGCTGATTTCCTTGAGGAAATACGAAAGATGTCCTGAGGACAAGATTCAACCCATGGAAGGCTCAAAGGAAGAATGTTAATTCCTTTGAAAGGAAAAAGCTTAAAGGAAGAATTCCAAAGGAGCTCTCTATTCCCAAGGTCAGCATACAGAGGCTACTACATCTGTGTTCCATGGGAACCAGGCTCCATCCTGATCTGAAGCCAGAACATGGAGCACTGCCACATAGTACTGGTTTTAGAAGAATGAAAGATGCAAGATGTAGGGGGTCATAGACTAATCAGTTAGTCCTAGCACGTTAGACATGTCAGGACCATGGGATGTCTACCAAGAAAAGCTGTGAGCTTAGAGCAGACCTGGCCCAGGAGAGAGGCTACTGGCAGCACAAGAGAGGAAGAGCTGTACAAGCATTTGGGGTTCAGATGATTTTATCACAAGTCCCAGATACCAGACATGGAGCTGCAGAATTGGATGTTTGCCTTGCTGGTTTTCAGCCTTGTTTTGTTCCAATCTTTCTTTGCTGTGCTCTTATTTCTCCCTTTTGTAATGGGAATATTCATTCTTTGCCATTCTATGTTGGAAATGTGTAATTTGTGTTTTGATTTTACAGGCTCCCAGTTCAGAAACTGCCTGGAATCTCAGTTGAGACTATAGACTTTAGAATAGTGTTGGAGCTATTAAAGATCATGGGGATTTTATAATGTGTTGAGCTGAATTTACATTGTGAGATAATGAGATAACATTAATATATAAGATAAGGGATATTTCTTACAAGTCATGATTTAAGCATGATAATTTTGTTTGTTGAGCTAAAAGGGGATGATTTATAATGGTTTATATTGATTGTCAACTTGGCAGGGCCTAGAATCACCTGTGAGGGATAATGTAGATTAGGTTAGCTTCTGTTCATGTCTGTTAGGAGTTATCTTGATTAGGTTAATTACAGGAGGAAGACCCACTTTAACTGTGGGAAGCATTATCCCATGGGCTGGGGTCCTAGACTATATAAAAGGAAGCAAGCTAGCTGAGCAGTGGGATTGATCTGATCCAATTCCTCATTGTGTTGAATGTGAGCAGCACATGCCAACATGCCATGATGGATGCAATCTGGTACTGTGAGCATAAACCTTCCTCCTTTAGACTGATTTTTGTCAGATGTTTTGTCTTGGCAATGAGAAGCTGACTAATACATATGGAAAGACATGAAGCAGGTGTATAATACCCCTCTCCCAAGGGAACATGTCAGAATCCCACAAGAATTACATTAGTCCCTTCCAAGGTACATATATATACATATATATATATATATATATATATATATATATATATATATTCACACAACTATATATATACATATATAAATACACACATATTTATGTCTATGTGTGTGTGTGTGTGTGTGTGTGTGTGTGTGTGTGTGTGTGTGTGTATCCAGTCTGAGGTTTTTCAAAGCTGCATGAGGGGTACTCATTTAGGTCCTAGTCGCCTGGCCTTGCCACTGATGTTCCCTTAACATTGATTACCTTCTACCATATTACACAGTGGGCCTGCTCATGCTTTGTAACTCTCAGTTACAGTATAAATGCCATAAGAATGATTTTGGCTGGTTTTTTCATTTATTTACAAGCAAAGAGAGAGAGAGAGAGAGAGAGAGAGAGAGAGAGAGAGAGAGAGAGAGAATGAGCGAACCAGGACCTCCAGCCACTGCTAATAAACTCCAAATGCATGCACTACTTTGTACATCTGGCTTTACCTGGGTACTGAGGAATCAAACACAGGTTGTTAGACTTTGCAGGCAGTGCTATAACTGCTGAGCCATCTCGCCAGCCCTGTCTGTTTCTTTTTTGTTTGTTTTTTTGTTTAATGCTGCCTGGCACATACTAGGTTGTCTAGGTCATCAGTAATGGTTGTTGGACTAATCAGTTAGTTAGTGAATTGTGAATGGAATTGTTACCCTAGACATAGCAGACAATACTATGAATTGGCTGTGCTTGCACATCTATGGGTAAAGGTAGAGATAGAAAGTGCCATAGTTGTACCTAATGCCACAGGGAAAGATAAGAGGTACTTATGGCTAGATATAAAATGAGAGAACAAAGAACACAAAAGCTTAGTGAAGAATTTATCCTGAAAGAATGAAAAAAAATCTATAAAGGAAGGGAAAGAGGGCATGAACTTCACAAAACAGGAACTCAAAGAAGAGAGAGTAACACTGGATGACATTTTTTTCAAGAATTCGAGTTACAGAAATACCATATATATATATATTCAAAAATGGTTATTAGAAAAATAAAAAGGGATTAATACATTAAAAACATCAGTGACAAAATACTCATAGCTAAACACAGAGTTTATAGCACTATAGATCTCAACGCAGCAACGCCAAGAAACTAGGAGAGCTGAAACCATAGATTAAAGCAGCTAGAAGGGAAACTATTTGGAACACAAAGATTGGTGATCCAACATAAATACAATTGATTTTCTGAAGAGAACCAATGTCATAGAAAAAATATATGTATAAATGAAAGGGTTGAACCAGCATGAAGAAAATATGTTCAGTGAAACTTTGGCGTGAGTGCTATAAGACACACTTTGGTTCTGTTACTGAACAGAAGTATTGTTACGTAGGAATACAGGCATCAAAAGCAGGTGATTTAGAAAGGACAAATTTTAAGCTAGTCTCCAGCTTCTCCATAGAAATGCTTAATTCCAGAAAATGGGGTGCAATACAATAAAGTTTAAAAAGAATGGCCTAAGTCTTTTACACCAAGCCAAACTTGTCACCAGTCATTAAAGCCACGACTCTTAGACATCCCAGAGCACCCAGTCTACTGAGAACATGTTTAACCAAGTGGTGAGTAAAAATACATATCATTCAGAAAGCCAGCCCTCTTGAATGGCATCTAAGACCTTCTACCTTCTGTCTTCCCCAATCTTGCCTTGCCTTTCTCCAGCCACTACCTTCCTTCCTACCCCAGGTTCTCCAGCCTAGCCCACACCTTGCTGATGCCCCCACCTCTACCACACCATCAGTTTGGCACAGAGCCTCTGCCGATAGGCTTGTTCATCCACTTTGAATGTCTTGCCCTCTAACCTGTCTGGTGACACCTTCCTTTGCTACCCTGGCTACAATTCCAATACCCCCAACACCTTTGCTCTCTTGGCTAGTTTTACTTGTTGATAGTTATCCCCCATCTCACCTACTCGACCTTTTCATGCATCTTCTCCCTTCTATGACCAATCAACTAGAATGTAGGTTTCCTAAGGAATCAAATTGTTATCTCTTGCCTGAACAGTGGATGGAATACAGTCTGTCATGGTTTGATACAGGTGTCCCCCACAAACAATTGAATGTGTTCTGATAGATCGATCCTCAGCTGATGGCAGTTTGGGTTTTACAACCTTGATGAAGCTGTGTTGTTGGGGGCGGGCTTATGGGGTTATAAGCCAGCTCCCCCTTTGCCAGTATTTGGCACACCTTCCTGCCGCTGTTTGCAGTGCTGTGGCAGAGGTGATGTCCAGCCCTCTGCTCATGCCATCGTTTTCCCTGCCAGGATGGAGTCTCCCCTGGAGTCCGTAAGCCAAATAAACCCATTCCTCCACAAGCCGTTTTTGTTTGGGTTCTATCTGTGCAGCAACTAGAAAGCTGACCGCAACACAGTCATAGTTAACTATTGGCTGATGAATAAATAAATTAGGGTTAGGGTCCTTCCCTCCTTTCCCAATCTTTTTGACATTAACATGGAATGTCCTCAAGAAGAGAAACAGTTTCTTTAGGAGTTTAAATATTAGATCTTGTTAGCCTTTTGTTAACTAGACCTAACTTTATGAAAAAGACCACTTTTATAAAAAAAAAAACCTCTTTTATGAAAAAGAATGTCAAAAGAATTTCTCAAATGATGCTGGAGAAATAAAAGTAAGATATTTTTATAAAATGGAATTTTCAGTTTTCTAAGAAAATCATCTCATATTCAGAGCTCTTGATGAAATCTTCCTTCTTTTTTTCTTAAAAAAATTACTTTCATTATTTGCAAGCACAGAGAGAGAGAGAGATGGAGAGAAAAGAGAATGGACACGACAGGGCTTCTAGCCATTACAAACAAACTCTAGATGCATGTGCATCTTTGTGCATGTGGCTTTACATGGGTACTGGGGAATTGAACCCAGGTTGTTAGGCTTTACAGGCAAATGCCTTAACTGCTGAGCCACTCCAACCCCAAATCTTATGAAGGTAGAAGGTTCCTGCCCATGGAGACTGTGAGACAGATATTGGTTGTTTTCTGACAGAAACCCCAAGGAAGAAATTCACTACATCTACTTGAGTTTAGTCCAGAGGGTCCCCAAATTCTTCTGAGACTCTGAGATGCTATGTACATCCACAACACACAGTCATTGTTTCATTGTGTGGAACAGAGTTTTACAAACTTTAAGACTGAACTACCCTCCCAATTGCAGGCCCTTGGCTAGTTCACCCAGTTGTTAATGGCAGCCCTCCTGATGGGTGGAGCTTTGCATAGTTGATTGATTAGACTTTCTTGATGAGATTTCCAATATTTCCCAAGGAGAGATCCTCACACAACAAAGCAGGTCATCTCCTGTTTCATTTAATAATTATCATTAATGTGATCTCCAGGTACTTCCTCCCAGATAGAAATGGTCCTTGGTTGAAGCAAGATTCTGTATTTCAATGAACTAAGATCAAAAGCTTTAATGAAAATGAACTAAAGATTCTAAAGAGAATTTGAGAAAGAGTACTGAACAATTGTCTTTGTCTCTTCTCTCTTTCACTTTCCTTTCTTTCTTTTCTTTTTCAGTAAGGAGTGCCTTATTTTATCTAGTAGGGGAAAAAAACAAAAGAAAGGTTGGTGATGTGATGGTACCTTTTGAGCAATAACAACCTCTCAGAAGACATCATATGAATAGTGTGCTGTGATATAAGGGACTTTTCTAGATTAGGTTTACTGAAGTAAGAAGACCTACCTTAACTGTAGGAGGCTTCATTTTATGGGCTGGGAGCCCCGAACTGAATAAAAAGGAAAAGATAGCCAAGCACTAGCATTTATCACCCTCTGCTCCCTCACTGTGGAGTGAATGTGACCAGCTGCCTCCAACCCCGTCACCGTTCCTTTCCTGACATGATGGACTATAACCTGGAAGCTGAAATTAACCCTTTCTTCCTTTCCTCCTTCCCTCCTTCCTTCCTTCCTTAAATACATAAATAAATAAAGTAACTAATACTATAGGACAGTGGAGTCAGGATCAGAGGCAGTATGACATAGCTGAGAACTAACCTAGAAAACGTGTTTGAGTTCCTCTTATCCAGCATCCATTTGTTGCAGTGTGAGTGAATTAGGTCTGGAGACACCAAGAAGTCCACATACTAGAAAGTTCTCTGGGTCACTTTTCATGTAAGACTTAGAATTTGAGAACACCTTAATAACTCTAGCATATACATCCCATGCATCACTCAGGATCGAGAATGTGTTCTGAAAGATGATCCTGAGGAGTTTTATTGTTCTGTCAACATCATGACGTGTCTTTATACAAACTAAGATGGCTACCACAGTGATGAGATTTCATGAGGCCAATAAGCACACAGTCCAGTCTTGATCAAAATATCATTGCATGGCACATGATGGCACATGATTGCACATATTTCTTGGCTGGGACTGGAGGAACAAGAGTTCTTGCAATTATATATTTCTGATAGAACTTGATTTTGTTGACTGCCTAATACAAGAAAAAAACTGACTTAATGTAGATTGAAATCCTTTAGAATATTTATTCTCTTTAAATTCTCACTTGAAAAATAAACCCAGGTGACATATGTACAAGCATGACCTGAAATTTCAAAAGCTTCTTGTTACTACGAGATTGTCTCCTTTTGAGAGCTCACTCCCTTCTCTCAGGATAAGTAATGTGCTTTAATCCAGAACAAGCATTTGCTGTGAAGCAAGACACACTTTGTTCTAGAAGGAAATGAGTTTTGCCAAGTTGCTTTATCAAAGTGTATTTGTTACTTTTTCACTGCTGAGACAAAATACCTAATAAGAAACAACTTAAAGAACAAGAGGGGTTGTCTTGACTTTCATTTTCAAGGAGATGCAATCCACCATGGTAGGGAAGGTAAGACAGGCCACTTTATTGTATGACAACCCGAATCAGGAAACAGATAGCAACCAGGGAGTGGGACCGGGATATCACACCTCAAAGTCCGACTTCAGTGTCCCATTTGCTCCAGCAAAGCTCCACCTTCACAAACAGGCCACCATCTGGGGACCAAGGGTTCACACACATGAGCCTACAGGGGACATTTTACATTTCTATGACAGTATAAGCTTTAAATGCATTAGAAGGAGAATTTCCCAATGGGCCATCTGACTCAGCAGCATGGAAACCTAACTCCCAGTGGACTGAACTAGAAATTGGATGCCTACATGAGTGACACTCACTGATAATTAGAAAGAAAAAAAAACAGCATGTACCCAGAGAATGCAGACTTTTCTAATGTAAGTAACTTTTTCTTTAATATTCCAAATTTGCTTGAAAATAGTCACAGTTCCTCGAACATAGCAGGCACTTGTTATTTGAACAAATGAAGATATATATACACAATTCGGTTTTTGTGCCAATGATATTTTTCAGTTTTAATAATTTATGGTCAAAAACAAGACATAATAAATTAATGTAGGGACTTTTCTCACTTGCTTGTATTATTTTCAATAAAATATTTCTTTCAAAACTTTCACAAACCTTTTCAATAATTTTACTCATTGATTTATGTGTTGCACTCCCAAGGATTTTCACATGAGATGTAGAACTGTCTCTGGAATTCTAAGCCATAAAAGACTCTCTTTAAGTCAAGATATGTCCCAAAATATATGAATTTACATTCCTATTTTTTCCTCTGTATGGTCTCTGGGTCTCATTTTCCTTACTTCTCAAGGGTGACATTGGGTTTACAGAGTTCCAAGATTCTGACAACTCCAGTTCTCATACATTTCACAGAAGGCTGGAGAGGGATCTTCTTGCTTTGGTGTGGATGGGCCTCTTGAAGCCTTTACCTTTCTAAGAAAACTTCTCTCTCTCCCTCCCTCTCTCACTTTCTACCAACTCTATTGTCCTATGCTTAGAATACCCGCCAAAATACATGCTCAAATATGTCAATATTTTCATGACTAAATGCATATGCCAGCATAGAATTTTGGTTTTGAAGGTAAGAAGCATACCTGGTTCCTTAAGGCATCCTAGGCACCCAGTCCTGTGCCTACAACTGGAAAACAGTACTCTTTAGGTCTGACCAGACATCCCTGTATCTGAAGCTGTTTAAAGGGTGCCACTTTGCCACCTCAGTGAAGAGCACTGTAATCAGAATCTGTGGACATGGAGCCCTGGAGCTAGCCATTGTGCAATCACCCCAGGTGCTCGCTTTGTACCTACGTGCTTGACATCCTCTGAGATAGACTGTCAATAAATATGTGATACATGCTAAATACATGTTTACAAAGGAAAACTTACTTCTTTTCCAGTGAATGTCTTAGACTACAGGGGCAACACCAATGAGGGGGGAAACCTAAGAAAATGGTGTATTTGGCCACTAGCTCTTACACTCTGCTGGGAAGGAACCTGTTCTCAGGAAAAACATCAAGGGTCAGATTCACTAAGCTAATGCACATATTTAACAAACACACTTTACCACTTTAAACTCATTTAATAGGGTTGCTCCTTCCCCTGTCTCCATGACAACTCACGGGTGTCCCACAACCCCGAATACTAATACCACTTCACTGTGTAAGTGGAATGTACAGATGAAGGTGGTCATATTGATGTGAAGTTTCACTTCCTTTCGCCACCAATATCTTATACCTTCCACATCCTTCCTGCAGTGACAGAAAGCCTGTTGTCCGTCTACTCCTCCTCCTTGTTCCCCACATAAAGGTTCAGTTCCTCCTCCCCAGTCATTAGTGTCTCTCCATTTTGGAGAAAAGAAAAACGACTGTCACTACTGTCAGCTGCTTTTATGCTCACTGGACTTGAAGATTTTTATAGATGATTCTTTTTCTGAAGGATGCTCTCATGTTTTATTTTGAAAGCTGTCAATCTCTAACCTCTCAAGCACAGGCCCCTGGGGCAGGTGATACACTCCTCCAGGACCTCTTTGTTGAGATGTGTTTGCTTCTCCCTAGGACTCTTTGGGACAAGGTCTGAGAGAGCTCACGCCATTACTGGTCTCACTCATATAGCCCACATCTGGTCTGGCGGAAACTCATGCAAACCTCAACTGCCAATCCCTAGAGCTGACATACCTCATTGGATTCCCTGTTAGAGCAACTATGCAGCCTGTCTTTGATTTTTGGCATTTTCCAAGAGAAAGTCCACACCGTTCTGATTTGTCTCTCTAAGCAAAGACTCATTAAAACTCCCCTTTCTAGGCATGAAACAACCCTACTCTCAATTAAGGCAGGAGTCACTGAACACCAAAGATGCAGACTAAAATCCTATTTTTTTACAACCTAGCTAAAGAAGAGATGTGTAGCTAATTCTCAGATGGCCTCTAATAGTGTGCATCTTTGTCAGCAATGCCCTGAAGTGTCTGCTCTCTGTCACCGTAAGGTCATCTTAACCCCCCCCCCCAAAAAAAAGACTAAACCAGAACACTTCGCTTCACCTACCACAAGCTCTAGAAGGAACTCCATTCAGATATAGAGAGTGGCTTACACTTGAAGGTCACTGGGAGTGAACCTCCACACAACAGAGCATCTTCAACCATTTCCACTTAGGCAGCTCAAAGCAGAAATAAGAATTTGAGAGACCTGACCTAGAGGCACAAAAGTGCCCTCTGCCACCTGTGGCCACCTTCAAGATTCTGGGTCTCTGTGAGAAAACAAACCTAACCCATCTGTGAACACAGTATATGGGTATATTATCTCAGAAACATTTTGATACCCTTTGTCCCTTCTGTAACCTGATCTCTCTGAGAAGGTCTTGGGCTTGAGTAGGTGTGTTTCTAGGTGGGGTTCACGGAAGTCTGGACCTCCTGAAAAGTTACATTAGATTTGTAATGAATAAAATCTCATGACTGTGTGTGCATGTGTGTGTGTTATATATAACTAAGATATATATATGCATATATATATATATATATATATATGAGATTTTCAAAACTGTTAATTATCAAAAAAAAAGCTTATCAGAGTCATAGAGTAAGGACAACAGAGTTGCTGTGCCTCAACTATGAAAGAGATGCACACCATCATAGCCAGGTTGTTGCCACATAGCAATCACATGTGCTAGGTGAGAGGAGAAGTAACTGCACAAAAATTGAACTGAGTTCTTAAAGGCACATGGATGGTCCCTATTGTAGTGAGCTCACATGCCGTTGGGATGAATTTCCAAACCAAGCACAGTTTATGGAAGGAAAGGATATATTGAAGCTATAGATTCAGAGGAAGTTCCATAATGGTGAAAGAGGCTTGTCCCCTTTCACAGGTCCAAGCAGAGAGAGAAACCCATCACCAACACCACACACACACACACACACACACACACACACACACACACACACACACATAACAGCAAACAGTTAGGGGGGCTGGGGACAGAAATTTTCTTCCCCTTTATATAGCCTTAAGGTGAGATCGTACAACCCTATCCCAGACTTAATGGCTTCCCGAGTCTCTGGAATTTCCTTCCTGCACTGCCCATACAGGAAGGGATATTCATTTCTAGCTCTCCTGAGCTTCCTGACATCCTGCCCCCTACTGAGAGGCTGCCTTCCTCTAAACATTTTCAGAGACCCACTCAAGATAATTAAAAAGATCAAGTTGACAACAAAACCTAACCATCACAGTCCCCAACCTAGCATCATTTACAGATTTTCAATGTGATGACAGTATGGGAGCAATATGTACTCAGTAGACAACAGCTTATATCTGGTCTTTTCCCCAGGCCAGTAACATGCAGTGCAATCCTTTTGTGATGCTAGACAGTAGCAGAGAGTCACAGCTCCTGATCCACCACACAAGCTTCTGAGAAGCAGCCGATACTCATAGTGTATTATGGTGCTACAATGTTCAGTAAAAAATATGTGATTCTTAGCACTGTCTTATAAAATAAATGATTGGCCCCACTGTAGGCTCATGTACATATATATCCTGAGCAAATTTAAGAAAGAAATTGTAGCAGCTAGCTTCTCGTTACTAGAACAAATCACTCAAATGGAAGTAGTTTATGGGAGGAAAGGATTTATCTCAGGCTTACAGTTTTGAGGGGAAGTTTCATCGTGGCAGAGGAATCGGCTCACTTCACATATCCATAGCAGAGAGACAACAATAAGAGGAAGCTGGCTCTGAACACCAGTAGGCTAAACTAATCAAGCATAAATTCTACCCCCACAAACACACCTCCTAAAGCCAGGCTCTACCTCCAAAAGCTCCAGCAGCTGGGATCTAAGTAGAAAACAATCAAAAATACTTGAGGCCATGGAGTACATTTTACATTCAAACTACCAATGCTAAGCTAAGCTGGATGGTGGTTTGGGTGTTAATGCGTTAACATTAGGATTGGCTTATTGGGAAAGAAATCCATCCTGAGTCTAGTAGTATCTGGATAGCATTACTACAGAAATAAGTAGTTAGGGGAAAGAGGCAAGGAGTAATGAGGGTGATGCAGACCAGCTCAGAAAATGGAGCAAATGGTGAACAAAAGCCACGTGTGGGCCAGGCATAGGGGTGCTTACTTAGAATCCCAGAATTTTGGAGGCAAAAACTGGAGGATTATGAATTTCAGTCTGGACTACAAAATATGATCCTATTTCAAATTGTGAACATGAAGCCATGTGCATATACTTCAACTGGAATGTGAGGTTGAGGTTGTTTTGAAGGATTTTAATGTGAAGAATAAGGTTATGTGCTTGTGTTGAAGAGGTGGGGTGGGGGCAGTGAAGATCATTAAACGAGAAGAAATACTATCATATCACACTGTGTCATAATTGGGCATTCATGTGTTAGTCTTCCCAGGTGGAATAGGAATGAAGTGTGTGAAAGCAGAAGCAAATTTTAATTTACAGTTATGTTTATCTTCTGCACATCCCCTGGCATGCAGCCTAATAAATTTTCAGATCAAGAGGGGTAGATGGATTGAAAGGAAGGAAGGGAAGCAAACGGAGGACAGTGAAAGCAGAAAGAGAGGAAAAAGAGAAGTAGGAGTCAAGAGTTGAGGAGAGAGACAGAGAAACAAGAGGCTACTTCTTCAGCCCAAACAAGCAATGGGCAACATGGTGATTTAAATCAGATATCTCCCCTAAACTCATGTGTTCTGAATGCTCAGTCCTTAGCTGATAGCAGTTTGGCAGGTGGACCCTTGCTGGAAGAAGGTGTCAACAACAGGCAACTTCATTGAGTAACTGATCGTTGTGAGATCATAAATTTTAAATCCTCATCTTCTCAACAGTTTTCCTGTAGCTCAGGATTGGTATTTCATGTCCTAATCCATTATCGAAGAAAGGATCTGTAACTGTTGTTTTACTCTCACTTAATTTCAATGATGAGCAGAGAAAACATTTGCTGGTGATGAGGAGTGGAATGTGGCCATGAAGTGCAGATGGTAACTAACCTGTAGGGCCTCCCATCCACCTGTAACTCTGTCCTTCTATAACAAACCAGCCACTGTTATGTCTTTCAGCCGTGATACACTAGAGCTGTGAGCTTCAAGTCAAACCTTCTTAATCCAAGTGCTCTATTATGCTCCTCTGCAGACTGGGTAGAATTTGAGTCAGCCTGAGTTAGAATGATGTTTTTCAGTCTTCCAAGATTATCATTTAATCTATACATATCAAATCCATCTGAAACACTTATCTGTTAAACCACATGAACCTTCTGGTCTTTCTAAACTTTAGGTGTCTCTCTGACTATATTGTGTGTTTGCATATGTATCTGGTCGTAGGTGTATGTGTATACATGTGGAGGCTAGAGGCTGACATTGAGGTCTTCCTCAACACTCTACGTGTAATTTCTTGAGACAGGGTGTTATAGTTACCTTCTCATTGCTTGGATAAAGCACCTGACTAAAAGCCTTTTTATTATTTTGGTTTATAGTCTTGAGAGGAAGCTCCATGATGCAGGAAAAAGCATGGTGTGAGCAGCACGCATGGCACCCCTGCCACAGAAAGTGGAACACAACAGCAGGAGACGGAGCCGAGCTCACCCTGGCAAACTAGGAGCTAATAGACCTCAAGGTCCACCCACAAAAGCACACCTCCTCCCCTACCCACCTCCCAAATTGCTACCAGCTGGGGACCTAGCATTCAGAACACATGAGTCTATGGGGACAATCTTATTCAGATCACTCTACACTGTCTATTATTGACCCCAAAGCTGATGGATTAAGCTACTCTAGCTTGACAGCTTGACCCAGGAACCACCTGTCTCTACTTTCCCAGCTCTGGGATTAGAGGCACCATACCACCAAACCTGCCATTTACATGGGTACTGTGGGCCTGAACTCTGGCTCTTACAGTTGCACAGCAAGTGCTTTACCAAATGAGTCATTGCTCCAGCCATTTGTCTTGTACATATTTGAATATATTTTATATACATCTTTCATGACAAGTTAATATAACACACCTTCAAATCCTGAATCCTTAGATCCTCATTTACTTCCTCTAAATAACTTGTTGAGAATCAAAATTAACCTATAGAATTTTTAGGACATAGCTCCAGATGTCATGGATGCTGTGTTGGCCTACATAGAAAAAATGATCAATGCATGTTTATAGAAGCTCTTTGGACTTTTCAATCCTGTCGAGCAATTCAAACACTTTTTAAAATTTATCTATTTGTGAGCAGAGAGATATAGAGAAGAGCAACAGACAGAGAGAATGGGTATGCCAGGGCCTCTAGCCACTGCAAATAAATTCCAGATGCACACACTACATTGTGCATCTGGCTTTATAAGGGTACTAGGGAATTTAACCTAGCCCATTAGACTTTGTAGGCAAGTGCCTTAACCACTGAGCAATTTCTCCACTTCCAATTCAAACATTTTTAATGTCATAGTTTCATAAGTGTAAGCATGGTCTGTCCCTGTTTGCTGGCTGTGTGCAGTCATGCATCACCAGCTCCTTCCTCTGGATTAGAAGTAAGGATTCTCACAATACTAGGATGTGTCTGGAAGTGTGGGTTTAAGCCAGAGTACATGCATTCCTAGCATTACACTGAGCACTGTGGTATAATTCTTGCCCACAGGAACTATCATATATCCTCCTAAAAACGTACAGTGAGATGAGCCAGTCATAAAGGTACAGATTTGGAGTTCCAGAACTCAGAAGGATAATGTGTCCAGCAGCATCTTGGCCAGCCTAACAAAATCTTAGTGGTGCATAAATCTGGAGTTCATTTGCAGTGACAAAGAGCCCCTGATGCTCCAATGCTCGCTCGCTCTCTCTCTCTCTCTCTCTCTCTCTCTCTCTCTCTCTCTCAAATAAGTAAATAAATATATTTTTAAAATCTTATCTCAGAACAAACAATAACACACACAGTGGAAAAATCTGATTTTTTTTTTTAGAAATTCTAGGTGCTGATGGGCAATTGGCACAGGACTTATTAACAGTTAATTCAATGAATGACAGGAGCGAGAGAAAGCAAATAGGGAAGGTAAGATCCAAGAGGCTAGTTATAAACCCTTCTAGTGATTCAGACAAGGTATAATGAGGTTAAACTAAAAGAAATAAAAGTGGAAAGGAAGGGTGATACATGTAGACTCTCTGAGGAACTTGGTGGAGATCATTGAAGCATCTACCACATTTTCTATCTCCTTGCTGCATTTCTGGTCTGCGTGGGTTTGAACAGTCCCACGTGACACCTAGCTGACACCTGTAAGAGAAAGGGTGGGGTTGCTCAGAGCCAGTGTTCACTTCCCACACTGAAAAGCCTTTGTTCCTTTCGCCATCATCCAGACAATGCTCAAGGTAGCAATTGTGTCCTCAGGGAAGGTACCCAAGTGACTATGATGACTCAGCCCCAACCCTGAAAATTCTGGCATAAATAAACTTGAGGATTAGCCCTCAGTTCTAAGATGGCTATTACTGCAGCATGTGTTAACCTGTACTGGCTGTACCATTTGCGCTTGCTTCTTTCTTTCATACTGCACTAGAGATAAAGTAAAAATAATACTAATTTACATCCTATCTGCAAGATAAAGCAGCCTGGTAGAAATGTGGGAATTATTTGTAAAAGCATTTGTACTCATATTGGTGATGAGACTGTATGATATGCTAGCCCTCTTAATATCACAACATCTATTGCTTTTTAATAAACTTTTCTAGAATTCTTTTTAAGTTAATTTATTTATTTGAAAAAGAGAGAGAGAGAGAAAGAGAGAATATGTACATGCCAGGTTCTCTTGCCACTGTAGGCAAACTCCAGATGCATGTGCCACTTTGTGTGTGTGTGGATTTACATGGGTACTGATGGGTTCTGGAGAATTGAACTTGGACCAGCAGGCTTTGCAAGTGCCTTTTACTGCTGAGTCATCTCTCCAACCCTAGAGTTATATTTTCTCATTAAGTTTATTGATAGTATAATTGTTTCATTAAAACTATTAGTTGTCTTTAACTTAATATATGAACTATATATGAAATTGTACGTATGTAATTAATTATATGAGATTGCTAATTTTGCATTAATACAAAAATTACCAAATGTATTTATTTGCTTACAAAAGAACTCAATTGCAGAAATGGAAAGAGAAAGTAAGAATGAGAATACTGACAATGTTTGTTATATAATATGAACAACTTTTAATATTTTACTTAACATTTTGGTAGACAACTAAAGTCATTTTATAATAAAGCTTTTTTTTTTCAAAAATCTTGAGTAAAACTATAAGTCTTCTGAGGAGGTATTTTTAATTCTTATATCTCGAAATATAAAAATCAATGTAGCTTCAGGGAAGAATTATTGTTCATTGTGAAGGCCAAACAGAACTAGAATACACATGTCCATAGACTTGGGTCTTGGGTTTCTACCCCTGTAAAGTGGGGGGAAATATATACACATCTCTCTTTGCAAAGAAATAAGCAAGAAGCAATGAAGCCAGATCTATTACGCTTTTGGCAAACCTGAAGTTGTTGTATAGGAGCAAAATTGAATTGCCTGTTTAGGTGGTTTAAAGTTCAGCCAAGATAAGGAAAGCTTCCGCTGATATGAGAAAAATTAAAAAGAGAACCCAGTCACAGTCTTCAGAGCTCCCTTGCTCTGCACTCCAGCTTCAGAGCTTCCTAAGGAATCGGTCACCACATCTCTGTCACTTGGTGTTTGCTCATCTGAACCGACAGATCACTGGAGAATAACTGTAGGGAATAATCCCCACACTGGCAGAGCGGATGGGTTAAGTCAACCATGACAATAAGTGCTGGCCCATGTGTCTATGGCCTAAAAGAAATCAGAGTGAATGTAGCTCTGCTTAAACCTGTCCCTGCAGCCTGTGATGTTTTCATCTGCAAATCATGTGAGCTGAAAGGAAAACACTGGAGCTGTGAAAGCCAGGGTGCATTCTGCTTTGTTTATTAAACATGAGGAATGATGTTCCCATGTTACTAACACGGGAAGTTAAAGCCAGCAGACTTCTCCCTTTTCATTATATTCTTAGTGTCATTGTTGGTGAGTAAGGCTGCTCCTCTACCCAGATAAAGGAAGTATAATTTTCCCTAGAAAAGTCTTGCTCAATATATGTTAGCTTTAATTTAGAAAGTGTTAACCTCTAGTGCAAGGTAGGCTAGCTTCCAGGAAGAGGCATAGATAACTGTTTTCCACATTTCCATATGGATGCAAAATAAAATGGTGAAATGCTACATGACCAGTTCTCTGAGCTGCTTCCTTTTTCACCCAAGTGTATTTTCTGTCCTCAAGTTCATGCAGAATCAAGATAGTGAGGCACAGACAGTGATGTACTATGAGTCTCAGATCTCTCAGCAAAACAAGTCAATTATCTGCATGCTGGGGCGTGAGCAATCATTCACAAGAGAAGTCCCCTTGCTTTTGCAGGACTCCTCACCAAGCCTCTGTCAAATGCCACAAGGATCCCAGTGATTGTGGATTAAAGTCATTAGATGGGTAAACTTGGTGTCATCTTCAGAGCAAATGAATTTCAAATCAAGAATCAATTTTCCATATGGAGTCTGTAGATTCCCTACAGGTTACACAAACATGGATTAACCAAAGTCCAGAACCTCACAGAGGTTCTCAGGAATGCATGTTCACATCTTTGGTGTTCTGAATTGATATTATATTAACACCAAAAAGAAAGAAAGGGAGAGAGAGAAAAAGAGAGGGAGAGAAGAAAGAAAGAAAGAGAGAGAGAGAAAGAAAGAGAGAGAGAGAAAAAAAGAAAGAAGAAAGAAATAAAGAAAGAAAGAAGAAAGAAAGAAAGAAAGAAAGAAAGAGAAAGAAAGAAAGAAAGAAAGAAAGAAAGAAAGAAAGAAAGAAAGAAAGAAAGAAAGAGGGAGGAAAAGAAAGGAAGGACTTGGTAATTTGATGAAGAAAGAGATTTTTTTTGTTCTTTTTTGAGGTAGGGTCCAACTCTACCCTAGACTGACCTGGAATTCACTATGAGCCTCAGGGTAGCCTAGAACTCACTGCAATCCACCTCTGCCTCCTGAGTGAGTGCTGGGTTTAAAGGTGTACCATGCCCAGCTTAGATTTGCTTTGTTTTGTTTTGTTTTGAATGAGGAAGATCTAATGTTTACTATTAATAGAACTTCATCTTCTTGCCTCTCAGGCTACTTACTTAGGGGCTTATCAAGAAGCAGCTCCTGCACACCAGGTTCTTCACAACGATCGCTCTATAGCAGTGATGTCGTCCTAGAGTTCCAGGAGAGCTTTGTGAGGCTTCAGCTCATCCTAGCTGGTCATGGAGTTTTCTCACCCTGGTTTCCTACCTTTTCACTCATTTTTTTGTTTTCCTCTCTCCTTCCCTGTCAGCCTTCTGAAAAGTTGTCTTCAAAGAAGCTCCATTTCTTAAGAAACTCATTTGCATGTGCTTCCTTACATGCCTATATTTTTATCACAGATGTTTATTGCACTGGAAGTTTCTCTTCAGAATGAATTAATTAATCAGTGTTACTGGGCTGGAGAGATTGCTCAGTGGTTAAGGCACTTGCCTCCAGTGCCTAAGGCCCCGGGTTCAATTCCCCAGGACCCACATAAGCCAGACCCACAACGTGGTGCCCTCCTGGTGTGCTCTCTCTCTCTCTCTCTCTCTCTCTCTCTCTCTCTCTCTCTCTCTCTCTCTCTCTCTCATTCTCTCTCTCTTTCTCTCTCTCTCTCCCCTTGAAAATGAATAAATAACATATTTTTAAAAATCAGTGTTACCATATTGGCTAAGCCAAATAGATAGGGTAATAATGCATGCAGGCTTATTAAGGGTAAGCTTAAGGGATTCATTAGATTTTACACATATTGATGGCTCTTTCCGGTGACAGACACCATTTCCTGGATCCCAAATCTTCTTCCTTCTTGATTCCTGACTTAATTTACCAAAGTAGCTATTCATGTACAGATAAGGTGTCTATATCTTTTGAAGCTTCAAAATAGGCCTGACTCTCATTGCTTTTTAAAGATAGTTTAGTTAGTGATAGAATTCTTGATAAAGGATAAGTTTCCCTCAGAACTTCAAAGGCGTTTCTCTGGTTTTAGCTTCAGTTATATGAGTTAGAGGTAATTACATGGTAATTATGCCAATGTGATTTACATCGCTTGGTAAGTGGCCATCTGCTTTCTTTCCAAAATCCTTTGGGATTTTAAAACATCTTTAACTTTGGAGTTCTGAAATTCTGTGTGTGGGGGGAGGGGGTCTTGTTTCATTCATTCTGATTACGACTCAGCGAGAATCTGGAAGGATATTCTAAGGACTTTGAAGAGTGGTAGAGAGCTCAGTATATTAAAGCAACACTGTAGATTGGCAGGAATTTTTTAGGTGAGTGAGAGGAAAAGGATTTTACTTTTAGGGTGCTCACATATACATTAAAAATCTTAATTCTTCTCCAGATGGACACTTCAAAATTTTCTAGAGCCAATATTTTTTTCTGAAATTTTGGACTTAGTTGTGATTCATTCTGCAGGAGAAGGTGGTGGAAGCTCAGGTCTTCCATACAAAGCCCTCAGCAAACTCCTCAGAGAGTTCAAGGGCCTCCTGCCTCCTTGGTGTCCCTCACTGCTCAGACATTGCTAGACATGGGCAGAGCCTTTCTTCTGCTCCACGAAGACACCCTTTGGCTTTCATCTCTGTGGAGTGAGGAATCCAAAACCCAATGCTGCGTCTCAGATTTAACTCTTCTTAAATGTACTGCAATAAGAATGTTCCATAAAATCTCAACACAGATAGTAGAAATTAGGACAGATCATTAATTTCTCCTTTGAAAGAAGAAATTGCCCTAATTTCCAAAAGAATGCACTAAAGAGCACCTGACTTCTAGGTATCTGTTTTCTTTCGAACACATAGTTTCTCTCTCTTTTCTTTATTTCTAATCATTAAGCAAATTGCTTAAATAAAATATCCCCAAGGTTATGGAGGGAGATAAGTAAGGAAGCAGCTCTTTTTGAACGTCAAGGGAAGAGTAAGCCCCTCCCTCACTGTCTGCATATTGGCAGGGCTCCTAGGAGAACCAAGGAAATGTTTCTTAGTCTTCTGGGGAAGAATGCTTGTTTGTTCTGTTGGCTTTTAATATTTGAGAGAGAGAGAAAAAAAGACAGAGAAAGAGAGTATAGGCATACCAGGGCCTTCTGCCACTGCAAATGAACTCCAGACACACGCATCACTTTATGCATCTGATTTTGTTCTGGAGAATTTAACCCAGGCTGTCAGGCTTTGCAAGAAACTACTTTTAACCACTGAGCCATCTGTTCAGCCCCAGGAAAGTTGTTTTGAATGCAGATTTTTGCTACTCTGAAATCTCCCATCCAAGCAAGTGTCCTGTTAATTCTGGCCCACAGCCTGAGATGGACCTTGAACAATGGTGGAAAAAGCCAAGCTAAGAAAAACATTTTGGTGGTTCAGATTTTTGATGGAAATTTATAGGGACTCTTCACTAGAAGACTTTTCTTTTTCTTTTTCACCTGAGCATCTCAAGAAGTTCTTAGATCTCTGCCTTAACTTCAAAAGCAGCAGAAAGACAAGTTAAGGAAACGGGTAGCAGTATTTTTGAACCGAGGACACTGACCAGATATGAGAAAAGTACCCCATCAGCTTTGAGAAAACACTGGCTTCTCTTGCTTCTGACTGCTGCCAAGAATGAGGGCAGATTTCCCAGCAAGTACTTGCCATTTGTGTGTTTTCAAAAATCCTCAATCCCCAACCATTTCTGTTTTTCTACTTTCCAAGACTGAGGTCAGCTAGTGTTTATCCTCACTGAGGCCATCAGAAATGGTTCCTGCCTTGCATCCCTGGTTTGGTTCAACTTTCTTAGATGTTGTTGCCATGGGTGTGCGTTTGTGGTTTGTGCTCCCAATGCACTAACTCAAGTGTCTTTTGTTGCTTTGTTCTAGATTGCATTTTTCCCTTCTAAAGATTTTAGTGGACAATAAAGTTAACAATAAACGCAAAGCCAGGGAGGCAAAGACAGTGTCAGAGAACGTTTTGGTAATTCATGGGCTCAGTGCTTTTGTTTGTTTGTTTTAAAGAATGTGGTTAATATGATAGTCGCTTCTTCCATTTAAGAACAAATCAGACTGGAGAATTAGCTACCACTCCAGCAATCCTGTAGAGGCACAGGCCACAGAGCTGTGGACGAAGTAAGAGATAACTGATTACTCACACTCTCTGCCATGCCACCAAACCGAACTACAATATTGCTGCCGCCCCACATCTGAGCATGGAGGAAGCCTTCCTTTGCCATCAAAGCAAGTGAACTCTGACCCTTTCCCTGCTCCTCCACTCAGCTCTCTCGCCATCTAGCCCTTCCTGCCATCCTGTTCCCTGGAACAATCTATGGTTCATACTCAGATCAGCATCTTTGTGAAAAAATGGTGTTCTTACAGCAGTATCAGTAGGGTGTGTGGGGAAACTCTCCCAAGAAATGAGTGAGTCATGACTAAATATTCTAACACATCTGTGTCTGAGTAGCTGCGTTAGTCCATCTCAAGAACACAGCCATGGAAGGTATTTCTCTTATTGATGAATATTTACTTTTATTAAAACCCTCACCAGGGGGCTTGAGTAGATGGCTCAGTGGTTAAAGGGACTTTCTCGGCAAGCCTGCCAACTGGAGTTCATAATTCCAATACCTATATAAGGCAAGGAGCAAAGTGGCAAATGTGTCTGTAATGCCATGAAAGGGCTGGAGAGATGGCTCTGTGGTTAAGGGGCTTGCCTGTAGAGTCTAAGGACCCGAGTTCATTTCCCTAGTACCCAAATAAAGCCAGATGCACAAGGCGGCACATGCATCTGGAGCTCACTTTCAGTGGTGAGGACCTGGTGCACCCATTCTCTCTGTCTCTCTTCTCTATCTCTCTCTCTCTGCTTACAAATAAATGAATAAATAATATAAATAAATAAATAAAATGTATTTTAAAAAGTAAAATAAAAACTGCAAGAAAATGCTGAACTGGAGATCTGGACTAGAGCAACTGTGACAGCATGATGTTATCCCCGGGCATGGAGTTGGTTAATTCCCTTTAGAATTTGTAAAACAATTTTCTTTCTATACCTTGTTAACCATAGAACATGTTTTTCTATCTCCAGAAGCTCATGGACTTGTTTTCAAATGCAGGTAAAAATCAGCTTGGATTCTGCATCAGCAGAGTCAATGAACTGACTGTAGGTTGAAAATATTTTTTAATTGCAAGCTGAGCATACATAAAATTTTTATCGTTATTCCATAAACAGCATAGTATAACAACTAGCATATATATAGCAGATGTAACCAGATGAGTGTTCCAAGTAATCTAGAGGTGATTTAAACTACATGGATGGAAGGATTTTACTGGTTATATATGGCCTAGAAGAGATGAGTATTGTAAATTTTGTTCTATAACCTGAACCAATGCCCAAGGAAACTAAGGGTTGGTTATATATATGACACTTGCCACTCCCTGCCTTGGAAGTAATCTTATGTACATCCTAGCCAATATAATTCTGATATCTCTGGTGGTGCGGTCTTATTTAAGTGTGAAGTTTACTAATAAAATCTTAAATATTCAAAAATGAGAACGTGTTTCCAAAATGTAGAAACTGAACAAATAGAGACTGTAAGGGCCTCACTCCTCCTTTGTCATACTCAATTATTTATACAGGGAGGCTTCAAGCGCCTGGCTTTTCCTAGCATTCTCTCTTCTCTCTAGAAAGCTGAGAGTTTAAAGGAATTTTGTTTTGTGATTCCTTTTCAAAAATGTAAGGTTCGAAATTTCCAAGATACCTCTGTACATCTCTTCATAGCCACTGATACTGCAGTTAAATCTTAATATTGGCCTATTCAGTATATAGTAACAGGGCATAAAAACAACAAAAAACATACATACATACATACATACATACATACATACATACATACATACATACATACTAGTGACAAAAAATAGTGAAATGTTTCATCTTATATGCCTAGGGTCAGAATTTTACTCCTAAAAGCATCATTTCATCTGCAGACATTTTCATAGTTCAAATATGACCTTGAACTTTCCTGATTACCTATACTTATTCCTCTATATCTGTATTTTGTTATGCTTTATAAGATGAGCCATTAAAATGTGCTGCATTTTTGCATTCTCCTATAATTGGGCAGAGATCTTGCACTTTTTAGAATAGACTTATATTCTTGCACATTCGCTTCTGGTTTTCTCTGCCATCCACTATATACCTGAACACATCTGATCTTTCTGTCATGTTTTGTTTTTGTTTTTGTTTTTGCTTACAGGTGCCAAATTAGTGACATTATGCAATGTCACTCCATAGACTTTTGCTTAGTTTTATGCCTTTCCAGTCAAGCTGCTGTTACAGGAAAGAAATATCTAAGTAACATGAACTCGCTGACATAAAACATCAAAGATGTATTTGGGGCCCTATCTCATTAGTAGGTTAGGGTCTGTTGCACCAAATTGTCTGCCGATATCTACTTGCCAATATTTCCCAGGCTTTTCCTACTTCCAAATGCTGATGTAGATAAATGCTATTATAATACAAGCAAACCAGCGTGGTATTGAAGTCAGCCATGCAAACAAGCACTGGACTACATGCCCACCTGAAAGAAGCCAGGTAGGCTGGCTTTGAGTCACACAGGAAGCCAGGTGCAGTTAGGTTCCCAAAGTCTATAACCCCAACAGGAAGAGAAGTGAGGTCCCACTTCTCCACAGCCCCAAGATTATAAAAAATCTTTGAAGTCATAAATGAGATGGGATCTCTGGTTTTCAATTAAATATGATCTTTGTATGACAAGAATAATGAGAAAATGGCAAACTAGGCCTTCCTCACAAAGTTCAAATAATGAGGGAGCTAAGAGAATAATTTCTAGCCCATTTCAATCTCTAGAGTCACATTGCAAGTCTCAGGGCATCCTGGGACATACCTTGAACTATCTGAACAAAGCCCAAGTGATTGAGTGGCCTAGTGAAGACTTTATCCAACTCACCTGTGATGGATACCCTATATGTGACCTGTGCTCTCAGAATTGGTATTTAGTGACCCTGAGAATGGTCAAATTATAATTTTACCAGTATAGCTACACTTTTCTTGAAACCTGCCTGTATTATATTTGAAATCTGACTCACTGTGCAGGATAACTGGGAGGATCCAACATCCCAACACTTCCACTAGGTAGCCTCTCTACCTTCTCAGAAACTTAGGTGACTCCACACTTCCTTGACCCTCCCCTTCCGACACTCAATCATTCTTCACATTTTCCTCAGAAATGTGACCCAGGCCATGATGATTCTGGGACTGGTCCATGGAGGGATGCAGTTGCTTTCTGTGCCTCATTCTATGTCACACCCACCTTCACCCCTTAGGCCACAGCAGACTCACTTGTCTTCTAGCTCTTTTCATCAGATTTACACTGCTGAATATTTAACCAATTAGTAGTTATGAATCTAGCATACACTTGTTGTTTTAAGGAAGGACTTGAATTTTTTATTTTGTTTTACAGTTTAAGGGGATACAATCCAACATGGAGGCAGGAGCCTGAGCAGCTGGTCTCATTGCCCAGTCAGGAAACAGAGAAAAATGGTGTGTTCAGTTCAGTTCCCTCCCCCCCCCCAAAAAAAAAAAAAACCTTTTTTTCCAAATATAGTCTCACTCCAGCCCAGGCTGACCTGGAATTCACTATGTAGTCAACTCACTGCCATCTTGCCACCTCTGCTTCCCAAGTGCTAGGATTAAAGGCAAGAGCCACCCATGCCCAGCTAGTTTCTCCTTTTGATTCAGTCTGGATCCCAGCTCATGGAATGGTGCTACTCACATTAGAGTGTGTCTTCCCAACTTAATTTACCTAATCTGGAAACTCGATGGCAGGCATGCCCAGAGGCTTATCTCCTAGTTGCTTCTAGATCCATCTGATCAAATTAACAGTCCAGAATTGTCACCATAGTGGGTAAAGTGAAGCAGAACAGGATAAGAAGATTACTGTCATTTTTTGCCAGGAGCATGACCCCAAGTATTTCTCTGGCTGGCTCTGATTTCTATTGTCCTCAAGTCTGCTCTAGCATATACTCTGAATAGGATTCTTTAATTAATAAGTACCTCCAAGCCGTGCAGCTTCTTATGACTAAATATTATTTTCCCTAAATATGCTGTAATTTTGCTGAAAGTGGGATTATGTCTTCCTAAATCCTACCTAGTCCAAGGTACCTTATGAACATAAAATAAATCTCATAGGGGAAAATTTGGTTCACTGTCCCTATATTTCTCAAGAATATCTGTTGTATGAAGGCAGGCATATCATATGCCATTACATGTTATATTTTTACTAGATTTAAGGATTAGTTTAATGCTGGAAATGGGGCTGATGCCTTGGGGAGTCTTGACTAATTAATTTGAGATGGAAGAAGAGCACGATAACTTCTCAGTCAAGCCTATAGGTTCAATATTGAGCTTTATGTTTATTTTTCCATGGACTTGCTAGAAAGCTTTTAAAACTGAGACTTAGGTACGCAAAGAGAAAATGAACTTTGGGCTTCAGCAATAAGAGTCCTAGACTATACTTTGGCTTCCCACTGCAGAGACTGATTGTACCTGATGGGCATGTGAGAACAAATGTTGCATGTTGAGTACTAAGATAGCTTCATCACCTCCCAGCTCTTACCTGTACATAAAGAGGAAACCTTCAAAGATAACTTTATTCTCTTAGTTCCTTGAGGTGCTAATATGTCTGCCCATCACTCTATCTTGTTCCCAGTCACCAACCATAATCCCTTCAATGTAGGGCTCTGTCTCTGATCAGCAGGCAAAAACATTAAAACACAGACACAGGCTTTCGCCTCTGCAAAACTGAGAAGCCTGTGCTCTCTTAAAATTTTAAAAAAATAGAGCCAAACACCTTGTAGAAACTAAGATGCCTGAGAATGGTGGAGGTCTTAAGTGGCAAGTGGAAACGACACCACTCACAGCATTGATGGCGGATAAAAGGGTGATTACAAGCAATTCAGTGTTCTCTTCTTAACTCCAGGCAAGCAATTACCAAAGGAATTAAACTGGTCGAACTTTGGAAATCTAAATCAAATCTTGAAAATATGAGTGTATTTTACAAGTGGGAAAAAGGGAGAAATTGCTGAAAATAATCTCCACTCCTTGTGCAGCCCTTTAAAGATAATGCTTTGAAAGTCACATTCACTACTACCGATAAGAGGAATGTCTCATGTGTTACATTCTGATCCTAATTGTCAAATTTTCCCAAGAAGTGATTCTGTGACTCTTCAGTGCCAAAGAGTTTGGCAAACATTTTCCAAGGGAGACCCTTCTCAGGATGCACAGAACAAGCCAGCAGAGCCCGGGGTGTCTGTGGGCCTGATTCACCGCACCTTCTGTGTCTTTCCTTCCTTGCAGCTACCTCATCCCTGAACTCCCAGCTGCTCCAGCAGCTCCAGCAGCAGCAGCAACAGCCACCTGCTCCGCCACCAGCCGGCCAGCAAGCGCAGCCAGCCCCCCAGGCCCCCCCACAGCCACTGCCCCAGCCCACCGCACCCCACCAGCCACCGCCTGCCTCCCAGCAGCTGCCAGCTCCTGCCAGCCAGCTGCAGCCGACGCCTCAAGCCCAGCAGCAGCAGCCTCACCCGTACCCCCAGAACAATCAGAACCAGCCATCTCCGACCCAGCAGAGCTCAAGTCCCTCTCAGAAGCCCAGCCAGTCTCCAGGACATGGCCTTCCGCCACCGCTCACGCCACCCAACCCAATGCAGGTATGCTCTCCCTGGACTTGGGGCATCCCCAGGGGCAGAGGGCTGGCCAAGCTTAGCATCCAGTTCAGCCGCGTCTAATCCAGATGGATCTCTGAGACGCAGGGAAGACGAAGCAGATTGCAGGCAACTGGGGATGCATGTTCACGAAACAGATAGAAGCCCATCGCCGTTGTCCTCCGAAGAATAAATGTTATCTTTCCTCCTGTGAGAGGCCAGCACTGTAAGTGCACTTGCTGGCGGTAATATTTCCAGTTTATGATACTTTTTGAAGGCAGCAAAGATAGCATCCAATTAAAATTATTACTAGCACAGTTTTGTTGCCCCTTGGAGAGCTGCATCATCTGTCCATGAGGCACGGTGGTTATTTCTCTATATTATGAATACAACAATGCCTTACCTTGAGTACTCTCTGTTCTTTTCTCTTCTATTTTTTTTTTCTAAAGACTCTCTGGGGTTAGGATGGCAAAGAAATTTAGCCCCCAGTCTTATGTCCCAGATTCCAACCATTACCCATTACTCCATAGACTAACAAGTACTCTAAATTCACGCTCAGAGCATCCAAAAATTTGCATCATAAAAGATTCAAGTGGCTATATATTTATTTTATTACTAGAGGCTAAAGACATCAAAATAGATACTTCAGGTGAATCACAAAAATTCTTTAACCTATTGTCATTGAGAAGCACCAGAGAATATGTAACAGAAATACATACCTTTAAACTGCAGAAAACTATTCTCTTCACTTAGATGTCATCAAACCAGATTAGCTGTGGAGCATAATGACTTAAATCTAGAGCTTGATGGTTTAGCGGGGCTACCTGTTCATTGATATAATGAGGCTTTTCCTGGGGAGAGTCCATACAATTTAATGCACATGTAATACAGTGACAAAGGCCAGTGGAGTGAGAAGTTTATACACTCATTTCAAATGCCAACTTACCAACCTTCCTTAAATAAGATGGGTCTTGGCTCAGCCCTCCTCAGCCCAAGGATGACCAGAGTGATGGATTCAGGGCTGCAAACAGGAATGTATACAAGATACAGGCAGATAAGTAAACAGACAGAAGGCAGGGTCCTTGGGGAGTCAAGTAGTTGCTTTATTGGTTGTCGCATATCTTTGTCTCTTTGAGTTTGGATTCTCAGAGTAGCGCAAAGTTTTCTGCAAATGAAAACATTTGGGTGATATAAGTAACTGTGACTTCCTAGACACTAATCAAAGGTGAAGATGTATATTTTATAAATCTCAGAAAGACAACTCCACATCTTTAGTGAAATGAATTCAGGTTTAAAATAGTCTTCACTGGACACTTAAAATCTAATGAAAGATTAGATACAATCAATATGTGAGATGCATAATCAGACCAACCCTAATGTCTTCAGCATCTGGATTTCATCTCTGTTATCCCAAAGACAGAGAATTTAAGAGTTAAATTAGAGATGCCTGTGTCCGTGTGTACTAGTAACCCTTACATTGCTGTAGCCCTACAGTACCTGATTGAAACAACTCTGGGTTTATTACAGCTCACAGTTTTAGAGGGAGGCAGAGAAGGGATTATGTGACAGAGACTGTTCACATGGTGGTGGACCAAGAAAGATTCCAAGGCAGAAACCAAGGGCTGGGCCATACTCAAAGGCCCATCCCCAGCAACCCACTTCTGCCAGGCAGGCCCACTCCTAAAGGTTCCAGAGCTCCCCCAAATAAAACCACCAGTGGGGAACAAGTATCCAAAACATGAGCCTATGAGAGATTATATGTTTCTTTTCTCATTACTGTGACAAAATACCTGAAAAGAAATATTTAAGGGAAGAAGGGTTTATTTTGGCTTAGAATTTAAGAATATGGCCATCATAGTGGAGAAGACTTGGCTGCAAGAACAGGAAGCAAGTGGTGAAACTGCACCTCCATCCAGGAATGCTGGTGCTTAGCTGGCTTTCTCCTTTTTATTCAGTCAGGGATTCCAGGCCATGAAATGGTGCTGCCCATATTTAGGATGGGTTTTTCCACCTCAGTTGACCTAGTCTAGGTACGCCCTCAAAGATGTGCTCAGGGCTTTGTCTCCTAAGTGGTTCTAGATCCTGTCAATGATAGTTAAGATTAACCAATGTAGGGATAGGATACTTCAGATCCAACACCATGGTTTCTCCACATGGATTAAACATTTCTTCTTTCCTAGATGGTTAGAATTATAACAAACAAACAAACAAACTTGTCCTTCCCTGAAATGGAATTATTTACATCTGCCCTGAGTTATACATACCCTGAACCGTTTCCAAATAAGTAAAAACTGTCTTGAAGCTCTGTAGCTGTCAGCCTGCCTTTAACATTGATAGCATTTTAGAACTTCTAAAAATTATCCTAAGGACCTCCCAAGGAAATCTGAGGCTTTGTTTTGTTTTGATTTGTTTTTTGTTTTTCCTTTTGCAGAAGCATCTAGGCTTAGAGCCACGTTTTATTTCATGACCTTGAGAAAATATTCTAATTTTTCACTGTTGGTGTTTTAACTTATAAATAATATATTGAGGATACATATCTGTGTGTGCAGATGTGCATATCCATGCACACATCAACTTCATGTGTCTGCTTTTATTGTTTTCTGACTTATGTCTATGAGACAGAGTCTCTCACTGAATGCAGAGCTTACTATTTTCTGTCTAGACAAATTTATCGGCAAGCCCCAGTGATCCCCCTGTCTGTGACCCCACACCCAACACAGCCATGCCAGGCTTTATTATATGGATACTGGGAATGGGACTCAGGTCATCAAGTTTATGCAGCAAGCATCCATCCCCACTAAGCCTTCTCCCCGGTCCCCACCTAAGGTATGTTTAAGTATAGATTCTATACTAACTGCTGTGGCCTGAATGGGCACCTTGTACAGATATTGAAAACATTAATGAGTGGATATATAATTAACTTTGAATAGGTCTTTGTCCATAAAAATAAAAGACCTTTTTCCCCCTGACTTATGTGTAAAGGAAATGGAGAACTTCGTGTTTTAATTTTTTTTAAGACTAGCTGCAGGGCTGTTGAGTTTGTGGGACATGGAAGGTTTGAACTTTGTAAAAAGAATAATATGTGTAAGGAACTGAACAGATACTGAATTATCAAAGGTAATGATCTTTATAAACTAAATTCATGTATGATAAGTTAAATTTCATTTCATAATTCTTTATTCTCATGTAGGCTTTATCTTTTTATACTGTTCAAAATTCATCTGAGAAATAGTATTTGAGAACTGGACAATGAAGATTACTAGAGAAAGCTTGTATATTAGATGAGTAAGGGTCTTTTGCTCAAAAGAGATTTTTTTCAGGATAATAATTATTTCTAAAGCTGTATAGATACTGTGATATCTTCAGAAACAAGTGATAAATTAAAAAAGGTTGTGAAGGTATATTTGGGTGAGGTCATGTCATTTCTCAAGAGGAAAAAAGAAATAACAGTGCTGGTAGGTAGTAACACTCACAAAAATTCTCCAAATAGTGCCTGTCAGGTTTTTCTGTAAAATTGCAGGATAATTTTATTTTACTCTTTTACTCAATTCCATGAAATGGATTGCATTTTAAAATCCAGGCATGGTTTGCCCACTAAATAATGTAACACATTATGGATAATAAATATATATTAAAAAAAAAAAAAAAGAAAAGATTTCAAATCAAAAAAAAAAAAAATCCAGGCTGTTGTTTTAAGGCAGATATGAATCTAAAGTGTTACCCCCTTTCCAAAAACCTAGGTAGGAGAATAACTTTGTTCATTAATTTTGATCACTGCGGCTATGAGAGGACAGGGGTCTAGAATGGATACTGGAAGCTAGCACCTGCAGGCCTGTCTTTGGATTTTCCCCTGAGACTCAAGGCCTACCCACTTCATCCTTTCCCAGGTGGCATGAGAAGTTGTAAGTAGAAAATACCAGCACACAGGTCTGCAGGAGCCACACAGTCAGTAGGTATGGGTGTTAAATATCGAATCAAGCAGATGTAAACAGTGTGTGGGACACAAGCAAAGCCCCTGTGAGCTGAATGTAGGCCTTGGATTCAGGATAGACTTCAGGCCAAGTACTTTGATTTTGCTTCTTCCCAACCTGCAATCAATTATGCCAGGATGAAAGAGAAACTAGAAACCTAGAGTGTGTTGGAGAGAGTAAATCAGAAATAATAAACATAAGCAGTTGTTCAGCACGGGTCTGGAGATTGGGGGAGGGGGGCTGGTTGGTGCCTGTTGGGGGATCCTGGAGGGCTGGAGGAGTCTTTCTCATTATGACCCTGCTTCCAGCTAATCCACGGCTTTTGACAAGTGGCTGTAGCTCCCTGGACTTTCTTTGTTTTAATCTGCTAAATGTTGACTTCTAAAGTCTTCTTCAGGCCTATGCATCAAATGTTGGTAGGTGTCTGGGGATTTTATTGGCTGTGGTCTTGAAGATTCTCTGAGTATTTTTCAAGGTCAGGTAAATTTCTTCCCACTCAGCTGGGTGGCAAAGTGGAGAGACGGCAGAAGACAAACCTAAGTGGGGTAATGATAGCAGAACAGATTTTATCTTAGCCAGAGAGTCCAAATTAAAGTCAAGTTTTTATCCTCAGAGAGCCACCACTAGAAGCACTGGGCCCAGATCGTTTCTCCACACCTATACATTAGAGAAGCTTAAGAAACCAAATGCTGCATTTAACCTTGGCCTTCTCCATACCGTCTTGCATGGCAGGAAGCAGGATAATCTTTTCCTTTTCTTGTTGTATTGCACATTTTAATAAAGAACAGAGGGACGGAGAGAGATCAGTGGAAACAGGAGGGGAAAAATGATCTGCACTTGTGTGAGAAATGAGGGGGCTTTTCAACTCCCCAGATGTGAAGGTACTTGGGAAATAGTGTAAAGTGTGTTCTCAAAGCTGTCTGTTTGCTGACAAGTAGGTCTAGTCACCATCCAGGCTACTTCAATAAAACGGAACCAGAATTCCCCCTCTGTTACAAGGGGGAAAAGCCATCTGATCTTCTTATTGGGATGGTTTCCCATTGACAAACAGCACCAGGTTCCAGCACAGAGATGGAACTAGGATATGGAGTTTATTAGCCCATTTATAACAGATTCCAAACCCTCAAGAAGAAGTTACGTCTACATGGCTTTCATCTTCTTGAAAGACAAGGTTCTCTAACCTTGGGCTCCTCCTCCACCACAGAACAGGTCGGTACCCTGTTTTGGACTCACTCTCCCTTCCAACTATGAGTCTTGATCAGTTTAGCACTCTGTAAAAGTAGGATTTTTCATTCATGAAGCAAGAGGGTAAAATCAAATCCTTTCAGTTCTTTTTGGAGTTCCAGTTACAAATCTCTAAAATGATGCACTTTTGGTAACTTACACATATGCACTCCTAGAACCCCTTGCATGTCTGTTACAGATTCTAGTTCAAGCCGGGCATGGTGGCACATGCCTTTAATCCCAGCCCTAGGGAGTCAGAGGTAGGAGGATTGCTGTGAGTTCGAGGCCACATAGTAAATTCCAGGTCAGCCTGGGCTAGAGTGAGACCCTACCTCGATAAAACAAAAATAAAAATAAAAAATTCTATTTCAACACAAACATTTCTAAAATCATACTTGGTTTGAATCACTTGGAGAACTCTAATTGAAACCAGACTAAGGGGAGGCTCTAAAGTCCTCATCTCAAATGCAGAATTTAAGGGAACACCCCAAATGCACTAATTAAGATAGATACTATCTTAATGCACTATTTTGAAAAATCAGAACAAATAGCAAAGATCCATAATCAACAAAATTTCAATTTCTGCCAGATTTGAGTTATACTGACTCTGAAACAAGAGGAGAAAAGCTAGCAATACTGACACGTTGATCCTCCATTAGGAGCAGTTGTTTTGATGCTGAAACGTTGTGCTCAGTGTTACTGTTCTTGAGTACTGTGCTTTGGGACATGGTGTTAATTTGGTCCCTGAGGTGAGTACTTCTTCACTCTTGCCCCTCTGAGTTCTGCTGCTGGTTGAGTAAATGAACTAGTTACTAAACATTCTCCAAGGTCAATGGAATTCTCTCTGCATGATTTCACTATGTCTTTGGTTCTACTTCTAGCTGAACTTGGACATGTAACAAAATTCGCATAGTAAGAAAGCAAATGCCAGTTGGATAATGAATTAAAGCAAGAAAAGGGGTTATAAATCTATCTTTCTAATTGCGCTGGAATAAATATACCAATTATTTTTTATTTGATTGAAGTTTTATGACGCTCAAATAATTCTTTTGGCTGATAGTTTTTAATGAACTAATGTAGGACTTTTGAAATTAAGTACATTTGATGAAAATGACAGTGTTCTCACTATGTAAACAATATTCTCCCACAGCAATTCAAAGTAGGAGAACATTTGGAAACTGTGAGTTCACATAGGCTGTATTAAGACTTCCTCTTAAACTAAAGAACAGAGGATATTTTATTGTCATAGGTGAGAAAACCTTTCCAATGGCGAGGCTTCACTTGCCATAAACTTGTCCGTTAGTCTAAAGCTGTGAATGAACAGGATTTGTTTCTGCTTGTACCACCATCCAGAAGACAGAAGACTGCATTCATGATTCACTCATTCAGTAAGAGGTCGGGTGGGAAATGGGAATTCCTTTACCCAACTGTATTAAGAACTGAATAAAATAAACAAAATATATTTACCCATATATTCTACAAGGGGCAATTTTCCATTTTATGAAAGGAAGAAAATCTCTTTTTTAAAAAACCCCTCAGTTCAACATTACTGACATTTCAAAGAATTTATTACAAGCATTTGAGATCCGGGAGGAACAACCAAGTTTATATTGCTTTGAGAGTGGCAGGGGAAAGAATTAGTTTATCAAGTGTATACTTACATACCTCGGTCTCCTTTGTCACTGTCTGAATTTACCACCCCTGTGCTCTGCAGATTAGTCAAATCACGTAGAGAAAGGTTGAAGAAAACAGGCAGCATGTTCCCACCGCTGACTGGGAGCTCACATCAAGTAGCAATAGATGGAAAGGGTACCAGAACCCGGAGTGGAGTCGGCAATTATTGTAACATTTGCACATAGTAAGTTATGAGATCTCGAATAAAATAGAACCATGCTGATCCTAACAGTGATACGGCAAAGAGCCTGGTGCCACACGCCTCATCCAGTCCCAGCACTGTTTGTTAGATGGTGGCTGAGAAATACATCCCCAAAGTCTCATTCAAAGCCACTGAAACATTTTTTTCCTTCACGTTCATAGATGTATGTATGGATTGGTAGCAACTTGAGATGTCCAAAGTGTGCCGGTTTGTACTTTGCTCTGAAAAAGCAAAACTTAATATTTATGTGAACTTAATATAATAGTCTCCTATCACATGATTCTTTGCCTTTTAGCCTCATTTCCCACAGGTTTGAAGTAGATTTTCCATGGGCTTTAAAATTGACTTGCAACAACTTGAATAGACTTGCAAGTGAAAATTCTGCAATACAAAGAAGTACTTTTATCAACAGTTGCGAACATTAGTGAGCACAAATGGTGTGTGCTTCCGCCCGAAGGAAGGTTTGCAGAATAGACAAAATGGTGTCTTAGAGAAAATGTACTCTTTAGAAGCAGACAAAACTGGATTCCAATGCTGACTCTACAGGACCTGTGGGTCAAGTCAGGACATCCTCCTGAACTCCTGTTTCTTCCCTGCTTGGAGTGTTGGTATAGTGATTGAGATGATCTATGGGGTTCATGCTAGCAAGCTGGGGCTTCTGTCTTCTTTGACTATAGCTATTACAAGAGGTGGAATATGTGGGAAGCAGATGAACTTGAACAAAAGCTCATCATGGTGTGTCAGAATGCACAGATACATAATGATATCACAAGAGTCTTAGGATGTGACCCTGAGTCAGAGAGGTGAGGAAGATTTCTGAAGCGAGTGCTTCAGAAAAGTGATGGCAGTCTTCAGAGGGTTTGGGACAGGAAGAAAGAGAACGCATCCATGAAATCCTAATCTTGATTGACCATGTCGTCTTTAAAACTTCAACCTACACAGCCTCACTTCCACCATCAATATTACTAAGAAACTGGGACTATAGAGATCATTCTGTTGGTAAAATCCTTGCCACTCAAGTGTGAGGACATGAATTCAGATCCCCAGCCCTCATGCAAATGTTGGGCAGGTGTGGTGTTCCTTCTATCATCCCAGAGCTCAGGAGGCAGTGATGGGGGGTCCCCACAGCAAGCTGGCTAGGTAGACTGGCCAAACTGGTGAGCTTTCTGGGCTCAAGTGAGAAACCCTGCCTCAATAAATGAAGTGGAGGTCAATCAAGGACGCTCTGGTCATGCACACACAGGCACTCACACATATACAGACATGAAAGCACATAGAACCACACATACATACACATGCAAAAAGTATAGTGTTAAGAACCAAAAATCATTTTTTCTTTTATCTTTCCAATATAGTTTCTAGCATACCGGAAAAGAGAATCTTTATGGTCCCAGCTCTTCCTGTAGCTTTTGGACTTTGGGCAAGTTACCTAATCCCGTTGGGACCCAGTGGTGTCATTTAGTAAATGAAAGTTTATACTGGTTGATGTTTTAGTCCTTTCTAGCCCCACATTTTATTTATAAAATGACACAGATAGCATGGTTTGAATTCTCTGGAAAAATAATGGCACATGTACAACAGCATGATTCACATCACATATTATGTTATACAAATAACTTCAGTCTCTCATTATCTGCTCACAACAACCCAAAAGAGACAAGCATTGTCCTCAAATTCAAAGAAACTGAGTCTCAGAAAATTGAAGCAACTTCTGATTCATCATGACTAGTGACGGCTGGCCTCATTTCAGATTATCTCAATTTATATTTTATCACCTCTGCAATGTCCATTTTTGTTGTGAATAAAATATATCTTCTGCTCCTTCTTTTTTGATTTTCACTTCTAAGAACTGAACACTGAGCTCCATGGGGTCAAAGGAAGGGCAGAAGAAGGAGGCACTATGCTGGGAATACCAGCCCAGAGTCTCTGCTGTCAGGCAGAAGAGCCCCTGACAGAGCAAAGACACTGTGCCTCTTGAGTTACTGTCTACTGGAAATGGCAATTCTCTTGTCCTTAACCACTCAGTGGGGTTGCCTGTGAGGCCACAGATGGATGTATGGAGGGAGAGCTTACGATACGTGTGCTGTTGGCTCTGTGAGTTCTCAGAACCAGTGTCTGCCTGAAAGCCCAGTTGGGTTCCGATCAATGTGTCATTCCTAGCCAGGCACATTTTATCTGAACTGTCATTTGACAATGATCAGCCCAGCACCATCATTGAGTTTTGTACACCTGGAGATATTTAACTTTTATAAGAAAGAAGCAAAGCTAGAGATCCCTTTTTATACTCAGCTGGACTCCATATCCTCCCAGACACTGGCTGCTCCTTCCAGAGTTGAGATCTCTGTTTCTGTTTTTTAGTTTTTTTTTTTAAATTTTGTTCAACATTTTATTATTGAATTTTCAAACATAAAGGAAAATGCAAAGTATTTTCTATAGTGAACCCTGAGCCTAGATGCCATCATTAATGTTGCACTGTTCTTGGTTTTTAGCTTTTGAACCAAGTACCACCTTTGCATCTCACTTCAACCCCAAATCATTCCATGCTATATTTTAAAGGGACTCTTCTGATTGGTGCCTGGAGTGTGGAGGCCATTCGGGAGGCTTATTCATGAAGTTGTTCCTTTGGCCTCTTCTCTACTCATTCTCTAATTATTGGCTTTTCCTTCCCCAGGAAAGAAAAGCCAGTAATTAGAGAATGAGTAGAGAAGCCCTTGTATTGTGAGGTGGCACATGAAGATTATTAAAAGAACAAAACAACATTTAGAGTTAAGAGAGTAAAACGTTTAAGAGGACTCCTCTTGCTTCTCCCAGAGAAAGCTCTCAGGGCCTGTAAGACTCATAAAGTTCAACTTTTTTAATTAAGAAGGGAAAATATCTTGTACTCCCAATATTACCCTAAAAAGTAAAATGTCTTAAAGTATGGCCACTTTTCATTTTCTGCACTCAGAAGGACTACTCTAGCATTAAAGCCAAATGAGACTTGGAATTAATTAGAATAGGCTGCAAGTCAATAGATGGCAAAAGTGAAAACGGGGTGTGTCCAAGCTCCCTGCATTGTAACAATCACATGAAATCCATTATATCTGTTCCAAAGCACAGTCCACATTCCACTTTTGGGGCCTGTCAGCCTTCTCCAGTGACCAAGTGTAAATCTTCTTGCCAGAATGGAACCTTGTCTATAAGCAGATGCTCTGTAGGGCATTGGGACATGGGTTACCCCTCTACTTAATCCAGCTCAAGCCTTACAGACCCATCATCCTACAGCTGTACCCAGAGCACCAATTCCTTCATTTCCTTTTCTCAAGAGGAAAGTTCCCAACTCTGTGGCAGTTGTTCTCAATGATGGCTGTACACTGAGATCATTGAAAAGGTGTTGTTGTTGCTGATGCTGTTTTAAGTACCAATGCATGGATTGGGAAGGTATCTCACTGGATAAAGCATTTACCATACAAGTGGGAGAATCCCCAGACCCATGTAAATGCCATGTATCAGTTCCTTTGTCATTGCTGAGAGAAAATGCCTGACCAGAAGCAGGTTATAGAAAGAAAGGGTTATTTCAGCTTATAGTTTTGAGGGGATGTGTTCATCATGGCTGGAAAAGTATGGAGCACTCCCTCTTTACATCAGCAGGGGAGACGTAGAAAGAGCCTGGCAAGCAGGGCTATAACACCCCAAGGCCCACCCTCAGTGACACACTTCCTTCAGCAAGGCTCCACAACCTTCCCAAACAGCACCACCAGCTGTGGATTTACTATGCAAACACGTGAGCTTAGGGAGACACTTTACATTCAAACCTCCATATGCCAGGTGGGTTTGGTGGCCTGCCTATAACTAAAGGGCTCAAGAGGCAGAGACAAGGGACCCCATCAGCAAGCGGGCCAGCCAAATGAGCTGAATCAGTGAGTTCTGGGTGCAAATCAGAGACCCTGTCTAAATAAAATAGAGTGACCAAAGAAGATACCCAAAATCAACCTCTGCCTTCCAGAGGTGTGCACAGGTACACAGCTTGTGCATGCATTACACACACACACACACACACACACACACACACACACACACACGCACCCTCACACATACCCACAAATACATATCCAAAAACAGGAAAAAAAACAATGTTTAAGTCCCATCCTGAGGTTCTACCTAGACATCAGCACTTGTTAAACTTCTAAGGAGACCCCAAAGTGTAGCTAGGGTAAACAGCCAATTATGGTCTTAATAATAGACTCCAGATATTTTATTTTATTATTATTAATTTTTTTTTGTTTTTCAAGGTAAGGTCTCGCTCTAGCCCAGACTGACCTGGAATTCACTATGTGGTCTCAGGGTGGCCTCGAACTCATGGTGATCCTCCTACCTCTGCCTCCCAAGTGCTGGGACTAAAGACATACACCATCATGCCCAACTCCAGATTTTTGATTTCTAAAAGATCAAATGCCTAACCTTTGTTTATACAAAATATTACTCCAGAGGCTGGCTACATGAGTGACCCTAACTACTTTTATGATATTATAAGACTAAGTCTTCATTTCCAAAAGAATGAGCCATTGTCCCTTCTGCCTTCCTGCAATTATAATCTGAGTTCTGTTAGGTACTTCAGGCCTCACCCAACCTTTGCTGTGGGTTAATAGTTTCATATCTGCAGAAAAACATCTCAAGACTAGGGATTTATATCTGACACCTAAAATATATAGGAAACAACCTGCTTATCAGCATTAGCACCCTCTCAAATTAAAACCTGAGGGCTCATTAGGTCCCCTCTGCGCAGATGCTATCTCCTTTCATCTAAACTTTTCGTTTAACTTTTTCCACTCATGAATGACCTGTTTTTTTTTCCTGAGAAACTTTTATACATGTCTGTCCATATAAAATAAGCATATAAATCAGACATTTACTGATAATAAATCATAATGGAAATTTATTTTAAAATAACTATTTGGCATGCATATAATCTTACCATTTATTAAAAATGAAAACAACATTGCATATTAATGAGGGAAGAGCTTGCTTATTTTTACATAAGGAATTAAATATTGGCTGGATATTTCATATGGCCGGATGTGAAGCATCTTCAACATTTTTCAGAGTTCCTGAACATTTTGATTTGATTATTACCAATACTGAGAACATTGCTTCACATAAATATTAAGTGCAAAATAGCAGAAGTTATATTTAGGATCTTTTCAGAAAATGTTAACAATTCCCTAAATCCCAAACCAAAACTCATTTAATAATTTTATACAAAATTCAAGTCAGCAACTCAAATAGCAGTTTTATAAAATTTCCATTGTATATACTCCTTGTACATGAAGAACATTTGTAAACAAATACATATTATTCATTGAACATATCCCCCCATTTATCCTGCCTTTCCTATTTCTCACCATCCTTAGATGTGAGGTGACAGTATTACGTATGTACGATGTATGTAAGTATATAGTATATGTATATGTGTGCACATAGACAGGATCTCATGTAGCTCAGGCTGTGTAGCTGAGGATAACCTTGAATTCCTAATCCTTCTGACTCTACCTCCATAATGATGCATGTGTCAGTCAGTCAGCCACATGCTGCTGGGATGAATCTTCAAACCAGGCACAGTTTGGGGGAGGAAAGGATTTGTTTGTAGCAGTAGATACAGGGGAAGTTCCAGAATGCAAAAGAGGCTGCTCTCCTTTCACAGGTCCAAGCAGAGAGAAAAACCCACCACCTACAACACACACACTCACACACTAGCAAACAGGCAGGAGGGCCAAAGAGAATTCTTTCCCATTTATATAGGCTTAGGATGGGGTCTTGCAATTCTATCCCAGACTTAATGGCTTCCGGAGCCTCTGGAATTTCCTTCCTGCACTTCCCACACAGGAAAGGATGTTTACTTCTAGCTCTCCTGAACTTCCTTACATCCTGCCCCCTACTGAGAGGCTGCCTTCCTGTGAACATCCTCAGAGACCCACCTAAGATTACTTGAAAGGTCAAGTTGACATCAAAACTTAACCATCACAATGTGCCACAACACAACACCTAATTTTAAGGGGTGCTGGAGATCAAGCCCAGGGCTTCATGCATGCTAGGCAAGTACTCTGCCAAATGAGCCATATCGCCATCCCTTCGAACAGCCATTTTAAAATCAAATATTCTGATATAATATTATCTATATACTTACTAATTTGATATTTTCTTGCTGAGGAATGATGGTAAAACAATATCAAGTCTTTCTCTTCTGTAATTAAACTGTTCTGTAAGAGTGAAAAAACTGTATAACAGTAAAAACACTGCAATTCATCACATTCCATAATCTTGAATCTGAGTCACGGTATTTCAGGCAGTATTTTTGTTGGTGTTGTTTGGCATGAGAGCAACTGTGAGATCACCTGATGAAGTTTGCAAGCACTACCCAAAACACCTCAGATTCACTACTCATTTGGCTTTGGATTAATTTGTGATTACTACACATTCAAAATCCTTTACTGTTGCTAAATTTTTCAACCTCCCACATTCTACTACCAGATCCCAGATGGGGTGTGTAACCTAAAGATTAAGAAGCTGGTCTCTAGTTTATACTAGGTCTTGTCAAAGTCTTGAGTGTACAAATCCCCCCTGGGGCTTTTATAGCTGAATATTCTCATTCAGGATCCTAGGATTAAAAACCCACCCTAGATTCTATCCTGGTGTGACCCTGCCTTGCTTCCAAGATCAGAGGAGATCAGGCACGTCCAGGGTGGTGTGGCCATAGGGTCTGCTTGTCTAACCAGTTCCAGGTGCTGGTCCCGAGCTCACACTTTGAGTAACAAAGCTCTACTCAGAGAAGCTGTCACTTACTAATTGGTTCAAAATCATAAAATCCTCACGTGCATGCTGTAACCTATTGCGCAAGTAGTGGGCATTGGCTGGCAAGAGGGGCTGTGAATAGAAGGGGAGAGAGTCTAAGCCAGTAGAAAATGGATCAGTCCTGCAACTCCTGGTCCCATTCATCGGCTCCTTCCCTCACTGAGCTGTTGACCAAAGTGACCCATGAGGTTCCAAAAACAAGACAGGATTCTGTCAAAGCTCTTGAATGCCCACCCCAGGCCTGAGGCAGGATCCTGTTGCTGAAGAAACCACAGAAAGTCATCTATCAGCACCAAGAGACCCTTCGAGGTCCAGAATGACTACCCCCAGATGGTAGTCAGTGCAGTGCTGGAAGGCACTGCATAAACTGCCAGGGAAAGCTGGTCAACAACAGCTGGAGTAAACTAATTAGCTTCTTTTCTCTAATAAGGAGTGCTATGTGGAACCCTTAAGAGGCAAGGTTTAAAGTGAAATCTGTCTGACATTCACAATCTCTTCCAGTGCTAGGGAAAAAGCTCAGAAGTTAAAACCCCTTGCTTGCAAGCTTGTCTGCCCAAGTTTACTTCCCAGCTCCCATGTAAAGCCAGACACAGAGTGGAGCACATGTCTATAATCCTAAGGTGACCATAGCAATGGAGGCAGAGTTTATGGGTCAGCTAGACTGGCACATGAGAAGCAGAGGAAAAGAAAGACTTTGTCTAAAGCAATGTGGAAGGAAAATACAAAGACCCTGAGGTCATCCTCAGACCTCCAAACGTGCATCATGACACATAGGCACCCATGCACACAGGACACACCATGCATACACACACACATTTTATATATATATATATATATATATATATATATATATATATATATATATATATATATATATATATATATATATTCCACTCCATTGTGTTACCTGTCTCTTTTGTGTGTGTATTTGTCTACTTTTATTTTATTTTTTTATATCTTTATTATGAATAAGTATATAATTGTATGATCAAATCTTGTGAAGGTACCCCATTTCCCTCCTCTATGTCCCCTACCCACTGGGGTTCTTCCTCGGTGCACATACTGAATCTGTCCATAGGTTAGGGGGTTATGAACTGCACCAGAGGTAGCCGGTTTTTCTTTCTTTTCTTTTTTTTCTCTTTTTTTATTGTGAAATTTTCATCTTTATAGAGATCTTATTAAAATCACATCATTTTTTTTCTTTATGAATGAAGATGTTGGTAAATAGCTCCATTGGAAGGAAAATTCTCCTTCACCTGTCTAGTCTTTCTCACAGTTTAAGTGCATCTCCTAATCTAAACTTTAACTTTATTGTTGCTCTAGCCCCAGTACGTCACACTTCCTTTTATTTCTTTAGTAAATACACTAGTTCTGCTGAAGTCATTCTGATCACTGGTTCAAAAAGTCCACAGTGGTCAGTGACTACTAGTTAAATTAGATCTGAAACAACTAACTTGATTCTGGGGAGAACTCACAGATGTCACACTCATTTTTAGACCCCAAATCACCTTGCTATAGCAAGGCAGATTCTATGATCACGTCTTCCTCCATCCAATCCACTCTCCACCAAGCCATGCACATGAACCTAGGTGGTCTGCTTGGGGGAAGAGGTGGAGGCTCCTATGATACCATCATATCAACATCTCAGGAACAAAAGTCAAGACACATGCAAAACTCTCAAAATGCTGAGACCCTACACTGTCACAGTATCATTGCTTTTTATTGGATTTCAGATGATAAGGTGGTGATTAGAATAAATTCTTTACTTTCTTAATAGAGTCTGGAGGCACTGGGTACAAAATGAAATGCAAATTCCTCTTGACTTCAGCCAGTGTTTGTTTTCAGAGGGAATGTTCTGGCTAGAATAGGGAGTTCACAGTATCATAACTGGGAATGGTGGTATCATTGTAGACCAATATTTTCTTGATAAAATGGGAGGAAGTCTTCAAAACTACTTGCCCTTTTGAAATTCTGGGCCTGTCTTTTCCTGTTCCTGCAAGGAGACATATAAACCCAGCAATATAGACAACTCCTTGATACCTAGCCAATGTTTGAAGCTACCAGTTTGGTCAAACAGGTCAAATGGCTCAAGAAAGAAATCTCATTAAAACCTTCATCTTCCAAGAACAGAAACCAAACAAAACGTGTACAGAGACCAGTCTTGGGATATAAAAATTAATGTCTGGGATGATCTAAAACCTAAAAGAAAGCCAGGCTTGGTGGCGCACGCCTTTAATCCCAGCACTTGGGAGGCAAAGGTAGGAGGATCACCACAAGTTCGAGGTCAACCTGAGACTACATAGTGAATTCCAGGTCAGCCTGGGCTAGAGTGAGACCCTATCTTGAAAAACCAAAAATAAATAAATAAATAAATAATAAATAAAACCTAAAAGAAAATAAATTGGAGAAACAAACTCTTGGGCCTGCCAACCCAAATTCAATATAAATATGGATAGGTACTTGAGTTCAAGGGTTATACTATCTATATCTAGCTATCATCTATCTATCTACCTATCTATCTATATATGCATATATATGTCCAATCTTCATAGTTACGTGAATAAGTGTTCAATATTTGTGTATATATTTGTGTTTAATGTGTGTATATGTACATACATAGGCACATATGTATTTAAAATCTGTCTTCGAAACATAGACCAGGGCATCTGTGAACTCACATGGGGTTACGGCTTGAGCAAATCAGTGGAGGGCGAGCATGGGAAAGAGAGCAACATTGTCCAGGCTTTTCTTCCCTTGCCTTTCTGCCTGGGATGCTGAGAGAGAATGACGAAGCAGAGCTGGAGATTAGGAATTTGCTTAAGTTTGAATGGTTGATTGCGGAGCTGGAGGCCAGCCCTCCCTGAAGGTGATTGACTGGGCCCGCAGGTCTTCACACTTGATGCCTGGATTTGACTCGGAAAGTCTGCCAAGTCTTTTACGGGGAAATTTATCTTAATTAGATCTGAAAGACCTGCCACAGCAGAATAGCCACACCGATTAAAATGAAAAACAGGAGAAATTACTGATCAAATTAATCATAATGTCGGGTTACAGCTGTAGGTCTGATGTAATTTGCCACTCCAGTGAGTTACATCGGCCCGAGCCCTGCAAAGGAAGCTGGCTTTACGCTGATCTGTAGCACCCGCCCGCTGCAGGCAGCAGCAGGAGGCTGGTTCCATTCATTTTCCTGGCTTGCTCTGACCTCCTTGCTGCAACTAGAAACAAATCAGGCACCAAACAACTTGGGGGTGGGGAGTAAACAAGAAATGTCTGCTACCTAAGCGGTTGTACTATTGTACCATTTCAGACCGGTGAGCACTAAAGCTAGGCCTGGTGAGCGCAGAGGGCTGTTCTCCCATTTTCCACTTAACCTCCTTGTACTGTTCCTCAGGGTGACCTGACATAGATCAGATGCAGAATGAGAATCAAAAGGTCAGAGGTCAAAACCTATGGCTCTGAATGATGGGGAAACCTTTAGAAAAATCTTGCCAACCCGCCTCTGTAACTGGGGCATGGATTGAAATAATTTAAAGTATCCTGACAGAGGTACAAGAATCCAGGCTGTAGAAACTGATGGTTCCTATGTGATTATGGACCTTGCTGCTGTTCCTACAGTAAATACTTCTGGATACCTTGCTAGAAAAGAGGTGATGTGGATAGAGGAGCTTATTGTTATTAAGTGTGTGTGTGTGTGTGTGTGTGTGTGTGTGTGTGTGTGTGTGTGTGTGTAAGCACACAGTGGGTATGTGGTGGTCAGAGGACAACTTCTGGGTTGGTTCTCACCTTTCCACCCCATTTGAGGCTGGGTCTCTCTCTCTGTGCTCTGCAGGAGCCTATAGGAAATGCTTCTTGCTTTGCCTCCTGTTTTACTGTTGGGTGCTGGGATTACAGAAGCCCACGGTGGCTTCCATCAGTTTACCTGGGTCTGGGGATTGAACTCAGGTATTCTGTTTGAGCATCAAGCACTGGGCCAGCTCAATCCAAATATTGAGCCTTTTCATTGTCGCAGTCAGCCACAAGTCACTGGGATGAATCTTCAAACCAGGCACAGTTTGGGAGAGGAAAAGTGTTTATTGAAACTACAGATTGAGGGGAAGTTCCGTAACAGTGAAAGAGGCTGGCCCTCTTTCACAGGTCTTAGCAGAGAGAGAAATCCATCACCAACACCACACACAGAACAGCAAACAGGCAGGAGGGCAAAGGAGAGAATCTCTTCCCTTTTACATAGGCTTAGGGTGGGGTCTTGCAGCTGTATCCCAGACTTAATGGCTTCCTGAGCCTCTGGAATTTCCTTCCTGCATTGCCCACACAGGAAAGGACGTTTATTTCTAGCCTCTTTGAGCTTCCTTACATCTTGCCCCCTACTGAGAGGCTGCCTTCCTGTAAACATCCTCAGAGACCCACCCAAGATTACTTGAAAGGTCAAGTTGACATCAAAACTTAACCATCACAACCCTCATCTGATTTCAGTTCATCCAGTGTTAGCAAACATTAGAGACACAGTTGAGACCCAGAAGCACACCCAAGTCTAGACATCCAGAGGGAGGTGTTAGAAGTTAAGATTTAGAAGCACTGTAGGACTTCTCTCTAACCTGATCTGCCCCATCAGGAAACTACAGAAAGGCAGTTCTGCCTTTTCTAGAAGGAATGTTCTGAAAACAGAGACTTCTCAACAGTCCACTACCTTTGGGGCTGGAAGGCTTTGTCACCACATGATGCCTTCTCGAGGCCCATTCATTGATCAGGGAGCTCCCTGGTGTTTGTGCCCTGTGTTCCCTCCTACTCCCACACACATCCTACCTCCCTCTCATCCATAAGAACCTGGTACATTTTGTAGCCAGGGAGAAGAAGAGTAGCAGTCATTTGGGATCAAGAAAGTTTTATTCCTTCTGGACGTTTGTGTGAACTTTATGTTGAATTAGGTCAGATCATGTACCCAGATTAGCAGAAAATAAGCTGTCTTTGACCCTGACGTTATAAATGACTATAAAATCAGTTTAGTGGTTTGTAAACATTTTTACAATAAAATAACAAAACAGAAAGGCATACCACACATAGTAAGGCTTATCTTGAAACTTGCTTATGATATACATATAAAGATATATACAAAGATATATATACACATCAACATAATAAATATATGATTATATGCACATTTTGTATCTATGCTTTAGCTATTAAATGTATTTTCACTATAGAACAATGTCAGAAAAAGTTTCAATACCCTATCCTGAAAAACCTAGTTTTTCACATAGGCAGAGAAGTGATTTCTTAGTCACACAATGTGACGGTGAGATTCTACTGTGACACTACCCAACAGTCAAAAGAACCAAAAAAGTAATGCCTGCCATCCCCACCTCTGCCCTGCCTCTAGACACACACACCTTGCCGGAAACTGAAGAGTCACCAATGCACCAATATGTACTTTACAACTTATATCAAATCAGTCATTGAATACACTTACATGGAAAGACTAAGTAATATTAAAAGCTAACAGAGTCGTCCTACCAAAAAGAAGAAGATAGTTCTAAAGTAGAAATGAAAGGGGAGAGAAAAGGCAGAAGAAAGCACAGGACCCCCACAGTGACTGCTAATGTAGGTTCCTAGAAATATCTGTGTCCCTCAGGGAGGAGCAAGTCCACAGGCACCTAGAGAAATAGGGCAAGAGGGGGGGGCTAATAGGGGAGCTACTGAGTGTCAACCAAGGTGCCTAGAACTTCTCTCTTTTCCTGCTGTGCAATCCTGATTTTCCCCTGGCTGATCTTGTGACTCCTGTTTTTTCGCTGACCCAATGGACCTTCTAAAAAGAATATGTTGTTACTTCCCTTCTGTCTTGGTCCACTGTGGTCTGCTTTAATGAGGTTCCTGAGATGAGGCAATCTGTAGCAAAGATTAAAAAATGAATTTGGCTAATGGCCCCTAAAGCTGGAACCCCAAGATCAAGGTCTGCATCTGGAAAGGGCCTTCCTGCGGTGTCAGAGCATGGTGAAGACGTCACTGAGCAAGAGAGAAAGCCCGAGAGAAACGATGAACCCATCATCATAACCCTGTGAATCCATTTGGGAGGGCAGAAACTTTACAACCTGCTCACCTCACAAAGAAGCTACCTTGTGACAGTTGCCCTGAGGGTTAAGTTCCCAGCACATGAACTTCACCTGACATATTTGTGATGAAAATCCTTCCTTTGGTCATCTCAGCCAGGATCCTGCCCTGTGCCACCCTGTCCTCTGCTGAATTTAGCCTGGCCTCTTCCCTTGCCGGCTGTCTCCCACAGAGTCCACATGGTTTTGCTGGGGTCTTGTCACCTAGGACGAAGCTCTTCTCCTGCCACTGACCCTCCCCTTTCTGCTTCTTCCACACCCCTGGTGGACTCACTCACAATAATTGCTCTGTTCTCTCTTTCAACCCATATATTGGGTACCTTTTCCTTTTTGTCCATAACTTTCTATGGACACATTTGTTACCTTACTTGAATTATACACTGTTTAAAAATAACCCTCAGTAACAACACACTTGGGTCATGAGAACCCCGCTGAAGACTGGGCTATCCATGGTCCCCTACCACAAAGACTGATCCAGACAGCCCACGGAGGAGGATATCCAGCTGACTAGGGATGGAGAAGGGGGGCAATGGGGAATTGGGGATAACAACTCATGGTTGGCCCACTAAACAATGTAACTCATTATGGACAATAAAAAAGAAAAAAAATAGCCACTATGTCTCACACCACTGGTATCCCGAGACTGTCAATAGTTGCTATAAGTTGTTATAAGTGATGACTTTTCATTAAACAGATGTCACGTCACACATAGGAAACTGCTTATTATCAGACTACCTTAGACATATATAGGAAAAATATACATCCATTCTAAGTACATTTATGAGATACTTAAGTATAACCGCCGGTGAAATAATCTGATACTAAAGAATTATTTCACGTATTTTTCATGTGACAGTGCTATGTAGGAGTTTCTGACTTTGAGTAGTTTCTGAAGTTGCATACTGAGACATAAATGAAATGATGGCATGTCTGTATTTTTAAGTAATATGACAGGAAAAAAAGAATAATATGTGTTAGATTGGTTGTGTGGGGTATGGGTAAAAGACTATTGGCCATGACTTGATACTTTCTGAAGCTGGATAATGGGTCCATGGGAACTTGCTACTATTTTTTTGCTATGTATCTAATTTCTCCATAAAAAACACTTAAAGAACAAAGTTTTATCACCTGTGGATTCTTAAATAATACAAATTCCCTTACTCAAACCCCAGAACCACAATGTTAAAATCTAGTGACTTTGACAATTAACAAAATTTAAGAAATAGTCTTCTATAGAAATTATAAATAATCAGCAGATTAAGGTAGGTCAGTTAAGGCTCAGGGATAAATAATGCTGTAGATTAAGGTGAGTTAGTTATGTCTCAGGGATAAATAATGCAGAAGGTTAATATAGATCAGTTAAGGTTCAGGGATAAATAATGCAGTAGATTAAGGTGGGTTAAGGTTTGAGAGTAATATACAAAAATGGTTAGTAGATTGAGGAGTATCTTTTTTGAATATTTATCATCCATAATTAGATACACTGTATGAGCAAATAATGTGTTAGCATCCCCAATTTCCCTCCTCCCTGTCTCCAATCAGCTGGGTATCCTCCTCCGTGGGCAGTCTGGATCAGTCCATGGGGTAGGGGGTTATAGATAGCCTAGGAGTCAACCCGGTTCCACCCCCTTTGTATGTTGTTACTGAGGGGGCCATGTCTCTGGATATTCTCCCCCACCATGGCTCTTACAATCTTTCCACCCCTCTTCTGCTCAGTTCCCCAAGTCACAGTGGGTGAGTATTAAATCTGCTTTATTGTGAAGGTCTTAGGGGTCTCTGTACTTCTGCTTTAGGTTGTGTTGAAAATCATTGGTGTCTGTCTCACTGGCTGATCCTGTGTTGACTGATTGATTGGCTGTGGTTATAGGTCTCTTGCTTATCCCACCACTCTCTGTGGGGTTCCATCTGGGGTGGCTCATCTCTTGCAGGGATGTCAGCCATTGGCCTGTGGCTCCTTGGTAGGGTTGGAAAGACCACAGCTTTCTCGCTGCCTTCTGAAAAATACAAACAGAATCTCCATCAGAGAGTAAGATCAGTATAGGTTAACTAAGATACACATTTCTAAATTGGCAAGATTCTATTGTGAGTAGCCTCTTTGTAGTTCACTGGTAAAGTGAATTTCTCTTTGGGGCCCAAGATTTTGGTTCCCAAAGGATTTTGCTGAGTCCCAATTCCAGTTAAGGGCTCCTTGTGAGGAGTATCTTAATAAAATGACTTTTTTTAAATACAAAATTAAGTGGCTAAAGATATTTGTTAATTGTAGAGAGTTGTGGGGAATAGAAAGATACCTGAAAACTATGAAATAATAAAGATCTGTCCAATTTTCAAAAAATTGGAAGACTTCCTATTAATTTGGGTAGGTTGAATGCATGTGCTTATCTCTGCATCCTCCTAAAATACCACTAAAATGATCTTAAAGAAAAAAGTTTTAATGGCTTTAAGCCCCAAAATATGAAAGAAACAGAGAAGAAAACAACAGTGGACAAGCAAAGCCAACAATTTTTGAGAAGCTGGTGCTTTTTAAACAAAGAAAGCAATGTTTGATAGAGTAACTAAGATGTGAAAGCCAAGTACCAAGGGCTACAGGTGCAAACAGAAAAGCAAGGCCACCCGAGAGATCGCAGAAGCCTTAGGTTTGGAGGGACTGGATGCTAGGAAGATGGGATGAAGATACCATATTTCTGAAAATAGGAAAAAATGCATAGTGAACAAACAGAACTTAGCTCCTGCCCAAGCCCAAGTAGATAAGCATCAATCTCTCTAGTAGCTTTATTCACAAGAACTAGACCCTCTAGACTTAAAGACATATGGTACGGTTGTACTTTCCTTTCCATAATATTTAGGGAAAATTACATTCTAAACAATGAGATTGGCCTAATTGGACTACCTAAATCTCTGTGCAGGTGTTCAAGTTTGCAGGAAATTACCACTCCTCCCCCCACCACTCATCCACTGTGGTAGTTGAAATGTACAATGAATGCCCCCATAGACTCATGTGTTTGCACACTTAGTCTCCAGTTGGTGATACTCTTCAGGAAGGTTATGGAGCCTTTTGAAAGTAAAGCCTTGCTGGAGGAAATGTCACTAGGAGCAAATCTTGGGGTCTCATAGGTCAGCCCTGCTTGCCACACTCAACTAGCCCAGCATTTCTACTTCCTCCCAGCTGATGTGACAATGTGATGCTGGGCATCTGCTCCTGCCTTGCTTTTTCTGCCATGGTGGACACATCCATTCAAAACTGTAAACCAAAACAAACCCTTTCTTTCCATAAGCTGTTTCTGGTTGGGTGTTATGCCCAAGCAACAAGAAAAGTAACTGCTATAACACCCTCACCTCTTCTCCAGGAATTTGCCAGACTATTCTCTGGAGAAACTCACCAGATGACCAATAATACCAGATCCAGTTTGAAATATTTGGGTTCTCCAACAACAAGGCCAAGACTTTGCCTCATTCTCACATATGAAGAGAAGAAAGAATGAACAGATATTAGAGAAATGCCTTTGTCTGAAATACTAGACTAAAACAAATGGGAATTTATAGGAAACAAAGACAACACAGGAAGGAGAGACATGTTTTAAGAACTTAAATGATAATATCCTTCTGGAGATGAGAAAAAACTAGGCATCCGCAAAACACATAGTAGATGCTCTGTGTAGGAAATAGGGAAAACGTCAGAGAACATGGAGATAAAGTTAAAATGATTGTAGCAGATACAAAAGTTAAACAGAGCATGGAGAAGGTAAAGAAAACCTCTAGAAAGTAGAGCAGAGAACAGAAAAAGGAAACAAATAATAAAGAAATCATAAAACAGATCAGTCCAAGAAGCCCAACTGCTGTCAGACCAGACACAATGGAGATAATATCCCAGGTTAGGATATTATCTCACTAAAAATTCCACTGAATGGACAGTCTAATTAGATTATAAAAAGAAGAATAACCCATCTCAGAAACATTGTTTTCAGCATTTCCAAGGAGAGGTAAAATATTATGTCAAATACTAAGAACTAGGAATCACAATAGCTTTGGGCCTCAAAAGCAAAACTTAAAGCTGAGAAGCAATGCTTCTCAGCTCCAAGGAGAGCAGCTTTCACCTTCTAGTTCACATCGTGCCTAGCTAGCTACCAAAGGTGAGGATCACTACCACTCACATGTGGAGTCCCCGGTAAACCTTCGCTGTATCAGTCACCCATCCGTCATCAAGCCTCCCAGGGGAAGTGGTCCGCCCAAAGACAGTAAACCAAACAAGCAGAAAGTTGAAGGTTGGAGATTCACCAAAGGGAGAGGCTGAAAGAAATCCCAGGATGACAGTTACACAGCAGCTCAGAAGGCATCCAATCCACCGTGGACTAAGAGGATAGAGGATAGAAAGAAGGTCTCCTGGAGAAGAGGTGGAGGAGGAGAAGGGAGCAGGACAGGAGCTAAAGCCATGTGACTGGCCTTCCAGAGAAATGCCTTCGCAGAGAACTGCATTCAGAGAAAACCCTGCTCTCAGAGATGCTGCTCTTCCTGAGGCGAGTTTAAAGAAATTATGGATAGACTAAGCAAGCAAATAAAAAAGGCAATTATTAACTTTATAAGAACAAAAGGCAATAGAAAAGGGAATGTAGTTATGTTCTATTAATACATTCACCAGGACATAATACTCTTGTAGTCACAAAAAGAAATACAATCAGCAATTGTTAGCAGGATAAACAGAAGTTGGAAGAGGCCAAGAAATTTTTTAGCCTCATCTTTCAATGGTGAGGCCCATTGATAATGTCCAAATTTAGTAAACTGGAAAAAATACAAGAATAGTATTTAGAATTGTGGATGTAAATGCTAAAAAGTATCCAAAAGATTTTGGAAGATGATTTCAAAGGTAAACAGGTATGAGGTAGAGGATGATGATGATATGGTGTGTGTGTGTGTGTGTGTGTGTGTGTGTGTGTGTAGATTTCACTTCTACATCTGATTTCCTAACTTGGGGTCTTAGCTTTTACTTTTACTTAGCTTTTTACTTTTATCCTCTGCCTGGATACTTCTTAGATGTCCAACAAGGCTCCATTCCCTCATCAGTATATTTTAAAGGCATACACAGCA